>PVKE010003419.1:0-72487 GCA_004027555.1 Craseonycteris thonglongyai | reverse complement strand
CAGGAAGGAGAAAGAGTTGGTCACCAATTCTTCAGCACCCCAAATACAAAAACACACATAAGAAAGGAACAACCCCGGGATGGCTCAGTGGGTTAAGTGCTCACTTTGCAGCGCCAGGGACCGAGGATCGAATCCCGGCCCTGGCCCGTGCGGAACCATATGCTGAACTGGGGAGCTCCCCCAGTTCAGTTCTCTCTCTGTATCTCTCTCTCTCTCTCTGTCAAAAATAAATTAAAAAAATATATTTTAAAAAGAAAGGAACAACCTAATAGCACACCAAGGAAAAGACATTCAATCAGTCTCCTGCCATCTACGAGGCGCTAAATGTTGTCATTGACACATTCTACTTAAGAGTCAAGAATCTACTAGGTGTTTCTTTATGCCAAGGAGAGGGAGAGGAATAGAGAGGTAAGATATCATGTGGGCAGGGAGGGCCGGCAACTAGATCAAGCGTGGAAGGAAGGGGAGGAAAGTGCTGGTGAGCTAGGCCTGAAAAGCAGGACAAGGCTGCAAGCAAGACTGATCTGGGCCAGAGGAACAGGAAAGACACAGTCTAATAGCAACGAGAAGGTACAAAAGCATTTGTCAAAGTACACAACAGCACATGCTTCATTCCTAAGACTAGAACCACCAACTGAAATACTAACCCTGACTAGCTGACACCTGGGCCAACCGGAGCTTTAACCACAACCTATCCTGTGTTCTCAAGACCATCCTGTGGTGACACAGTGCCTGGCACACAGCAGCTGGTAGCGAGGGCTTGTTACAAGATCAATACAAGCAATGCGGTGGGGAGCATCACCTTACATGTCCCAGAGGCCTCCTTCCACTTTCTGAAGTGACCAGTGTTCAGGGGGAAAGGGTTATGACATATGCACCTTACTCTCAAATGGTTCTCAAAAATTATGTGTGCATAGATAACTATGCATGAACACACAGATACACTGGCAAGGATAAGGCAAATAAAACGTTAACAATAGGTATGTGTAGTACAGGATCCATACGTATTTTTTGCACTAATTTTATTATTGCAATTTTTCTGTGTTTAAAATTCATTACCCCAAAACTGGTTCTTTATTAAAAAATAATTTCATTAGCTAGTGAGGTTAAAAAGTGTTATACTACTTTACAACTAAAAAGAATGAAATTGTAAAGCCCAAAGACCGACTGGCCAGCTGGGCAAGTTCTATAATGTTAAGAGTGGTGGGTTGTGGAGAGAACTCCAAACTTAGGTTACCTGGGAAGCCCAAGTGCAGGCTCAACTTTCCAGCTACTTCTATAAGCTTTAGCCATTTCTGCTTATAAAATATCCACTCTTACTATTCACTAACCCATGTGCTGCTCCAGAAGCAAGATGCTGTGGCCACTTGTCAGTTCACTGAGGACTTATCAGTTCAGCACAGCTAGCAGGCCTTTCTGGGTCCCTAATGGCAAAGGGGAAAGAACTCAACTAGGAGCCAGCTCACCCAGGTTTGAATCCTAGCTATGAAGCTCACCAGCTGTGTGACCTTCAGCAAGTCACTTGCCTCTCCTAGCCAGTTTCCTTTTTCTCAAAGAAGACAGAGCCAGTCCTGCTTCTCATCAGGAGGCCTGGCCAAGCATAAGCCTTTTTTAGGGCTGGGGATTTCAACAAAGATAGTGCTCACTCAGGGAAAGTAAATGAGTTCTCAGCTATGTATAATAGGGTCATCCTAGACCGAGCTGTGGCTAAAACCAGAGCATGATTTTCTTTCATAATTAATGCTAGAAAAATACAGTTTTAGAATCAGCAAACTGATGCTGCATTCCCTGTACAGATAAAAGGTGAGATAATATCGCAGTCAGTTGCCCCTAAATATCCCTTTGTGTGTTGCTCCTCAGCAGAGATCCCCAACCTTTCTTTCTCACCATACCCTCAATGGACATAATTCATATCATCACTGGTCATTATGGCTAACTACAGAAGGAGTTTTGAGGGAGGGTTAGTTCTATCCCTCTGACCAAAGTATTCAGATAGAAAAAGGTTCAGTGTCCCCACTGGTGAACCACTGGGTTGATTAGAAGTGACCTGGGGCTCCACAGCCAGGGTTAAGGATGGCTAGGGCAGGACACACATAGCTGTAGTGAACTGAGCCCTAGCCAAGAGTGCATGATGGAGAACAGGCCAGACTTCTAGGACTAAATCTATCTCAGCCACTTAGCTTGATGAGCTCTCTGTATTTCAATTTTTCCATCTGTACATGGGGCTAATAACAGTATCTACCTCACAGGGACCACCAGAGAACTAACTTAAGCAATAGATGTTAGTGCTAGAGCAGCTCCTGGCATGTAACACATCCTCAATCAACCAAAATCAGATATGCATTTAAAAGAAACTTTAGTAACAGGTCAAGTTCAGCACTCTCATGTTGCCTCATGCCCTGACCCTGCATCAGAGGAGCCAAAAGTGGCTTGGTCCGGGTCCTCAAGGAATCTACCTAGCAGAAATCAGAGAACATCCTCCTCACCCGCCCTCTGGGGAAGCAGAGGCGTGTGTCGTGCCCTCCTCACCAACAAAGAATGCAGGCAAAGACAAAAGAAGCACACCCTCAAAAGTACCAGCTAGCAGACCCCTGCCTAGAAGGACACAGAGCACACACAAGGAGAACATCTGGCCCAGCGTGAGATGTGCCCTTGCTGTCCAAGTCAGGGAACCAGTTAAGTCCCCACTGGGGACTGCTGCAAAGTTCTGAGCTGGACAATCACGGGATGAAGAGTAAATTCTCTCCCTCTACCAGAGTGCCTCCCTGCCCCCAACTCAGACCTAAACATGATGTCTCCCATGAAGCCCTTCCCTGCTTCACAGGTACAATGGTTGGCCATGTCTGCCACCTGCCTGGACCCCCACGCTCAGTGAACTGGTTTTACATCTCATCTCTGCCTCCACACCTAATGGGTACTCCTGAGGGAGGGGTTTATTCTCTTCATTTGAGCATCCCTAGTGATGGGCAGGCATTGAGCAATCGAAGATGCTTGCTGAATTGCTGCTGGCCATTGATAGGATATGTGTGGACAGACAGCAAAGGAAAAGGAGTTGGAGACATAGGTCACCTCCATCATCCAAGAGGGGGATATGGGACCTATAACTAGAGACACCCCAAGGAAGACAGGCATGATGCATAGCTTCACCCCTCAGAGTCCAATGACCACAAGTACAGAACTGGGACCAAGGAGCCAAAACAAGATGATATCTCACCTGTCTACAGGTATAGATATGTTTTATAAGGCAGGGGTCCCCAAGCTACAGTACTGGGCCTCACAGCAGAAAGTGAGCAGTGTGCAAGCAAGTGAAGCTTCATCTGTATTTACAGCCACTCCCCATCACTCTCATTATTGCCTGAGCTCTGCCTCCTATCAGATCAACAGTAGATTCTCATAGGAGCATGAACCCTATTATGAACTGCACATGAGAGGGATCTAGGGATCACAGAGGGATCTAGAGGAACCATCTAGTTGCAGGAAAACAAATTCAGGGCTCCCACTGATTCTGCATTATGGTGATTTGTATAATTATTTCATTATATACTGCAATGTAATAATAATAGAAATAAAGTGCACAATAAATGTAATGCACTTGAATCATTCTGGATCCCCTCCCCCACGTTCCTTAGAAAAACTGTCTTCACGAAACTGGTCCCTGGTGCCAAAAAGGTTGAGTAGAGCCCATACAGTAAGTACCCCCTTCAACAGGTAGCCCTTTTCCTGGCTTCCATTCCTACCAAGGCTATCCCACAACCAGTCACCCTGCTGACCAGGGAACATCAAAAGCTCTACTTAGGGAACCCAGAGAAGCATCACTTGAGAAACTCCGGGTTTAGTGTGGCCCCAGGATCTTGGCCACCGGGTAGACACACTGGGAAATTGAGAGATTCAGCATCTCTGGGGAGAGAGCCTGGCTAGGTAGGGCAATGTGTTCCCAGGCTTGCCTCTACCGCTGAGGCCTGACAGTACTAACACAGAAGATGACCCTGGGCACTTCTACCTTCATGGGCTCCTACCTGCATTAAAATAAATGTTAAGACTAATGATGTACAACTATGGGGACTGCTCTGGGACTCTTCTCTCACCTTCTCTCAAACAATAAAATAAATCTTTTTTTTTTTTAAGTTAAGAATCATACTTGTTAACTGTGTTATAAAAATGAATTAGTTTGTCTGTGTACCGGTACATTACATTTTCTTTGACCTGAAAGTCTGTTTTTACTTTCCCGCTGGCTTTAAAAGAAATCAAACATTTTCACAGGCCATTCAAATCATTGTGAGCCCTGGCACTGGGCCTCCTGTGCCTGACAGATAAATCGGCCCTGCATTTGGGAATCTGATTTTCTTGCTGCAGTTTGGTGGAGGTGGGTACACCAGAAACAGGTAAAGACAAAAACTGTCTGGGACCTTCTAGCTGACATGGTTCTGATCCCCCACCACAGTATTTCTTATAAAAACACAGGCTCCATGACAAGTTCCAAAGGTATTTAATCTTCATACATAAGGAACGCTCCTAAGTACGTGGAACTGTCCAGGCTCCGACGGCGGCGACACAGCCGCGAAGCAGACATGTCAATCTCTGCCCCAGGAAGCTGGCTTCCTGCGCGCGACGCTGGGAAGACTACTAGTACCTCCTCGGGGGCGGTCTCTGAGCTGAGTACTTCCCAAGTGTAACACCTGAGTGACAATAAGCGATGCGGCCACCACTGTCCAACCGAGGGGCGTCCAGGGCTGAGATGCAGGAACCAAGTCACTGCTGGGAGGAAGCAAGACTCCAGCCTGATCCCAGCCCAAGGCGCAGCCTCGGCCACAGAACTCCCAGACCCCAGAAGTGAGGTCGAGTCCAGCACAACCACAAAGCTCGCAGTGCTCCACGGACGTGTATCCGAAGGCAACATCCCTCGAAAACAAAGTTCCACGGTGTACAAGGAGCCAGAGCCCAGGTAAGCTCACAGCAGAGTCCCGGCAGGTCACGGGACCTGGTGGGGGGTGCAGCGGCCAGCAGGCAGGCTCAGCCCGCGACCTCCCAGAACGCGCGGCCCGGCAGGTTGGCGGGAGATCCCGGGCGACCCCGGCTCCACACGCCGCCC
Organism: Craseonycteris thonglongyai; assembly: GCA_004027555.1. Lineage (NCBI taxonomy): Eukaryota > Metazoa > Chordata > Mammalia > Chiroptera > Craseonycteridae > Craseonycteris > Craseonycteris thonglongyai. Next base: position 67,398 of record PVKE010003419.1, on the reverse strand, counting down.
GCCCCACCCCCGGCGGCCCGCCCCGCCCCGCTCCCCGGCGCCGCGCCCCTCGCGCCGCGCACCTGGTCGCAGCGGCTCGGTGACGGTGAGCACGAGCAGGAAGAGCAGCAGGAAGGCACCGCTGTCTGCCTTGGGCACCATTTATCCTCCGTTCATCGTCCCCCGAGCGGCCGCGTAACCCCGCGGGGAGGCCGGACAGGGCCGGTCTGAGGGTCAAGGAGCCGGGTCGGAGCCGGGCGCAGGGAAGCGGCGGGAGAGGGCGCTGGCTGGGCCGCAGCTGCGCTGGGCCCCGGACTCGAGCACACTCTCGGCCGCAATCTCGGGACCTGACTCCGGGTCCGCTCAAGATGGCGGCTGTCCTGTTCGGCTCCTCGTCGCCCCGCCTCCCGCCCTAGACGCCGGCGCCGGCCAATGAGCGCCGAGGTGGGGGGCGGGGCCTTCGCGTTCCCAGTGCCGGCGGACCATTGGCGGAGCGGGGGCGGAGCATGGGTGGTAGCGCCCGAGAGGGGCGAGGCCTAAGGTCGGGACAGTGAGGGGCGGGCCCTGTGGGAGGGGAGATAATAAGGAGTGAAGTGTGCCATTGGCTAAACAGAGAGGTGGGACTAGGGGGTGGAGCCTTAGAGGTAAGGCCTCGGAAGTGCCTAGGGTTTGAGGGCTCAGCGCAGGGGCGGGGAAGGGGGGGGGCAACGGGGCCGAGATGACGGACACAGAAAGGGGCGGGCTCAGGGGCCGAGGGGTGGAGAATGGAGGAGCCGGGGGTGGCCGGGAGGGCTGAGCTTGAAGAGGTGCGGGAAAGAGAGAACTGAGGAGGAGGACCGGGACACAGTCTTCACACCCTGTACACCTGCCGGCCAAGGTCCGGTTCGCGGCCCAAGAGTGTGCCCTAAAGTGGTCTTTTTAAGATCGCACCGCTGCAGGGAAGGGATGAAGAAAACTGGAGGGACCCGCACTATCCTTGATGTGTTTCTGTGGTGGGGAAGGAGGATCAACGCTTTAAGAAACAGGCCAGTGTGGCTTCACCAGCACACGAAAACTGAAAATGTTTCAAATAGACGCTGAAATAACCGATCAGGGAAGTGCTGATTCTAGAGAGACAGTGGAGCAAAGCTGACCTCTGGAGGAATGGCCCTGCTTACACAATGGGAAAGGAAGGGAAGGTGCGCTAGGCATAGCTGGTACCACAGCAGGCCACATCTGCATGGAGGAAAGCCGCTGGGGACAATGCTCCAGGTGCTGACCTTACACCTGTTATCAGGAACAAAGTAACTGACCATGAGAGGGGACACAGAAGAGTGTCCTCAGCAGCAGAGAGGCGCAAGCTGTCTAAAGGAAGTCGTGCCAAGGCCTGGCGAAGGATCACAGCTGGAAAAGAGGGTGAAGATGGGAGCAGAGAAAAGGGGGAAGGGCCAAGGCTGGTGGGGACCCATCTCCACCTGGCCCATCTCAGGCCCACTGAGCAGTCCTCCCAAGCTCCTCCAAGGCATGGTTCTCTTGAGTGTCCCAGGACTCAAGCCTGTGACATCTGAAAGAGAGGCACCCACGCCCTATGGGTGGATATGGCCAAGGTTAAACCAAGGCTGGGCCACACCTGCCTGTTCCTGCTCATCAGGGCGTGGCCTGGAGCAGGTGCTAGATAAAGGGGCAGTCACAGCAGAGGGGCTCCACTGCTGGCCAATGCTGACCTCTCCACTTGCACTGTCCTCAGGGAGTATTCTAGGAGCAGCTGCTGGCACTCCAGGCCCAGACTTAGGCCCCTTGGCCCCAGATCTGCCCTGGGAGCCCAGCCAGTGCTATGGTCTGGAAAGATAACCTTCCCACCCCCAGGAGGGAGCACATAGCCAAGAGCATAAATCTCTGGCAGTTGTCCCCTGCACAGAGCTACTGTCAGAGAAGCAGGCTGACAAAGCTTTCAATGAGGAAGGAGAAGTACAGGGAGGTAAAAAGTCCAGCTAGACCATGTAGGAGAGGGCAGAGCCTTGGTTTCCTAAAGGCAGTGACCCCCAGGCTAGGAGGCTTTGCCACTCCTGACCCCTCTTCACCTTTCTCAGCCTTGCTGCATGGTCCATAGGCCACCTGTGTGGTCACCAGCAAGGGCTTCCAGGACTGAAGGGAGGGAAAATAAGTCAGGGACATTTTTCCTCAGCTCCTTCCCTATGGGGTCACTGTCGTCTCTACCTAAGGTCACTGCCTCTCTCAAGGTGGCCCTCTCTACACCACTCTCCCCAGGCTTCCCAGAGTCTGTGACTACCACTAGGGTTTCCAACACTTTGCTCCTACCCTTGAAAATATGCCCTCATTAAACCCTCCTCAGACTGCCCTAACTGGAGTATTATCTTGTTTCCTGCTGGGACCCAGACTCACACAACCACCCATCCCGGATTTCCTGGGGTCCTGGGTTGCAGTAATCAGCCTCACCACTCCACAAGCAATCCTGGTTCCAGATTTGGAGGCTTGGGCAGACTGATATGTCCCTATAGCCCCTTCTTACCTCTAGTCATACCCAAGTGCAAGGTCACACTCTCTGCAGGCCTTTGGTCTGCTCCAGCCCACCAGCTGACCTTCCAGGGTTCCAAGTTCAAGTGGCTCAGTCTAGAGCCTCATTCCCCCAGGGCACCCCTCCTTTGTGACTTCACCCACTGAAGTCACCTGGGAGACAATGCCCAACGTTCCACCCCAGAATATGGGCCTCTAGGAGGCAGGGACAGCAGGCCCGGCCAGCCCAGAGGACTTGCTGTCCACAGTGTAAATGAGGACGCTGCTGGCCCATGTCTCGCAGGGATGTAGAGGGCAGCCTCAGAGGCACTGGGTGCTCCTGGCACCATGGATGATGCTGCCGTCCTCAAGCGACGAGGCTACATCATGGGGATAAATTTGGGAGAGGGCTCATACGCAAAAGTAAAATCTGCTTATTCTGAGCGCCTGAAGTTCAACGTGGCAGTCAAGATCATCGACCGCAAGAAAGCCCCCACGGACTTTTTGGAGAAATTCCTTCCCCGGGAAATTGAGATTCTGGCCATGCTAAACCACCACTCCATTGTCAAGACCTATGAGATCTTTGAGACATCAGACGGCAAGGTCTACATTGTCATGGAGCTTGGTGTCCAAGGTGACCTTCTCGAGTTCATCAAAACCCGGGGAGCCCTGCATGAAGATGATGCTCGCAAGAAGTTCCATCAGCTCTCTTCGGCCATCAAGTACTGCCACGACCTGGACGTTGTCCACCGAGATCTCAAATGTGAGAACCTTCTCCTTGACAAGGACTTCAACATCAAGCTGTCCGACTTTGGATTCTCCAAGCACTGCCTACGGGATGAGAATGGCCAGCTTACACTGAGCAAGACCTTCTGTGGGTCAGCAGCATATGCGGCCCCCGAAGTGCTGCAGGGAATTCCTTACCAGCCCAAGGTCTATGACATCTGGAGCTTGGGCGTGATCCTCTACATCATGGTCTGTGGCTCCATGCCTTATGATGATTCCAACATCAAGAAGATGCTGCGCATCCAGAAGGAGCATCGTGTTAACTTCCCACGCTCTAAGCACCTGACAGGTGAGTGCAAGGACCTCATTTACCGCATGCTGCAGCCAGATGTAAACCGGCGGCTGCACATAGACGAGATCCTCAGCCACTGCTGGGTGCAGCCTAAGGCCCGGGCCCTGTCGTCTGCAGCCATCAAGGAGGGAGAGAGTTCCCAGATCTCTGAGCCCTTGTGGATCTCTGAGACTGGCTCCGACAAGAAGTCTGCCACCAAGCAGGAGCCCCAAGAGGAGACACAGCCTGAGGCAAGTCCCGAGTCAAAACCAGAGGAGATACTGCAAGTGCAGGCGTCGAGGCAGGTGGAGCTCACAGGCTTGACCCTCACAGGTGAGCAGCCAAGCAGGGAGACAGTAGAAGGGGCTCCCCCACAGCCTCCAGAGACATATACCTAGAGAGCCTCTCCCATGGCCCAGGGGGCTGACAGGAAATGAGGTAGAGCTCACAGCTTCGAGCCTGAGCTCCAGAAAAGTCAAGGGACAAGCCAGAGAAGGAACACAGACCCGGATGAGCCACTATTTTCATCAGTTTCTTTTCCCTCCCATTGAACTTGGCAACCCGCATTGCTAAAGAAGCAATAAATCACTATATTATTTCAAAACTTGAGGTGAATGTCTTGACCTGGCTGACTGAAGTCATCTATGGAAAGTATTTCCCTCCCTCCCCCTCAGCACTTGGAAAAATATATCTCAATGTGCCCAGCCATGACTGTGACCTGACCACGATCTTAAGCCCTAGACCAGAGCAGAGAGCTGAGTGAGGAAGATGCTGCTTCAGGAGGGAGGCCATCAGTGTGGTACTGGGGTGGGCAGGAGACACGGAGTGCACAGGATGAGGAGGCTGCCTGCAGAGGAGGGGTGGGAGAGGGGCTCCACAAGGCTGCCAGTGAGAAGGGACCTGCAGAAGGTAGGTGGACCAGCCTCTCAGCCTCTCTTGGGCTCCTCATCCTGGTGAGCAACTCAGTTTTTCTGCTCTGTCCACCAGGAATTCCCTTGTATCCATCTGGAACCCAGTTCTCAATGTTGCCCTGAGTCATCCTGCCCTGTGGTCATCCCCCTGGCACAGGGGAAGCAGAAGGTCCAGCCACACTCCAGCATGCATACCCCACAGCAACTGTGTCGTCCTGACAATACCCTGTGTCCTTCTAGTCCCAGTCTGTCCCCAGAGCTGACACTACCTTTGAGTGAATAAGCTGACAATGGCAAGTAGGAGACAGGACATGCCTGGCAGGAGTGGCCACCAATGTCCCACAGAGGGTGCAGACCTGCATTTAGCATCACCAGTCACTGTGCACTTCAGAGCCCTGCATGCTGTTTTTCAGGCAGGCCTCACCTTGGCTATGATGGCTTTTCTCTTTCTGCTCTGCATTCAACTCTGACAGCCTCTTGTGGACCTGCAGGGTTAAAACACCAAGAGGACAAGAGCCTTCAGACTCACCTCTCCCCACCCAGAGTATGGGCCTCTAGAAGGCAGGGATAGCAGATTCAGCCAGCCCAGAGTACTCGCTGTCCACAGTGGAAATGAGGATGCTCTCCCCCCTCCCCCTCCCACCCAGGTATCTATCTTGGGAAGACCCCAACCCCCAGTCCCCTGGGAGAAATGAGACCCAATGAGCACCTTGGACCTGCAACCCTCTCCACATCCAGTCCATCACTGCCTGGCTCCTCCTCCTGTACAGTTACCTTCACACATTCTGTGTCCTCATACCCATGATCCTATGTGTCATTGCTGGCCACCACCAAGGCCTCTGTCCCTGACCTCCCATCGCATGTCATAGCACCCAGTCTGGCTCCCACTGCCCCAATAAGGATCCTAGTGTCTGGACTTTGATGTCCTCCCAGGTCTGGCCTTCTCCTGGCCTCCCAGCCCCCTCCCTCACCTCACACCCCACACATACATGCCATAATCATGCTTGTGGACACACCCCTGCAGACCTTGTTCATCTTGCCAGACTCAGCTGAGGGGCCATGGCCTCTACAAGGCCTTCTGGGGACCCCTAACTGCACTCTGCAGCCAGCCACTGTGAGCTCCACCAGGACTGGCCAGTGAGGGCCCAGGGTTCGGGAACAGAGCAGGCCCTGAGCAATACCGAAGCGGCCACCCAATTTTTCCAGTGAAGATGGAAGGCCACAGGAAGCTACAGTCATTTGGGTTGTCTGGTGGTGGAGTGGAATTGCAGGGCATGTGGAGCCAGATGAGATGGTGATGTCCTGAGGAGATGCTCATGAACCTCCTCCCCTTGGTCATCTCTGCAGCCTGCTATGGTCCTCAGTGGGCGGTGTACAGCAGGAGGGCCTGGGAGTCTCACTGCAGCCCAGCCAGGAGGTGAGCCTAGATGAGAGGGGCTGTGGGAAGAAGCACCTATTGTATGCTTTCCAGCCGGGGAGGCAGCTCAGAGAGGGTAAACAAGTGCCTGAATCACACAGCATAGTGGCAGCCCAGGTGACTGAAGCCACACCTTCCCTGATGGCCACGTGCCAACTACCCCTGTGAGCTGCTCAGCCTACTTGGCCTCACCCTGGCTCAGACCCCTTCAGTGACCCCTGAAGAATTTAGGATCAAGAGTCTCTCAACATGGACGCTGTGGCTCACAATGCTCCCTTTCACCCTCACACATTCTCACCATATTGTCCTTTCAGGCCATTACATTCACTAATAGTCCTCATCCTCTTCTGTGTGGCTAACTCAGCCCTCAGCTTTCCCAGACACCCCAAGTCTAGTCCTCAGTTCTGTCCTCACAGCTCTGTGTTCCTTAGTGTCACGGCACAATCACCACTGGGCATTCAAATCATGGGTGTGACATTGAACTTCCCAGGCCTCTAGGCTCCAGGAAAGCCTATGAAGTGAATGGACAGGTGGGTGCGTGCCCACTTTATGGAGGAAACCAAGGCTCAGAAAGAGTGGTCTTCCCAGAATCTGCAGGTCTCTGACCCATAGGACTGCAGGCTGAGAATCTCCTGGCGGTCCCCTGGTCCAATCTAACACCCCCAACCCCATACACCAGGAATCCCTGCCTCAGCATGCACAGGCTGGGTGAGGCCACCCATTCCACACCCTGGAAGCTTCATTTGCATGATGCTGAGACCTGCCTCCTCCATCGTGTCCCCAAGAACCAGAGACCACACTGTCTGGACAAGGGTGGGATATGAGGGGGCAGAATCCACTGAGGGAATTAGTAGAGTCAGTCAAAAAGGCAGACATGCAGGGGCACCCCAGAGAGAACATTTGGGGCACAGGAGAAAAGGGGTCATGTTACTGTGTCCTGGCTGCAAATCCTCACAGCTAGCCCCTTCTGGGATACAAAGGAGTGAAGTTCTGATCATTTAGGCCAAAAAGAGCCCCCAGGAGAAAAGTAGGTATCAGCTAAAACTATTCACAATGAAGTTCTAAAGAGCTGGAATTGGGCCTCAGGGAAGACTGGCTGCTGGAGGGCAGTCGCCAGCCATACCCCAGTCCCTCCAGCCTGGCACCTGAACCCTGGCTACCCTGCCCCTGCCACCTTCCACACAGACCTGCAGACACAGGAAGCTCTCCATATGCTCTCGGTGCATCCACATAGCCATGCTCTGGCCGACACACACACATATCACATCTGCCTGACACATCCTACCCCTCGTCACTGGTGGAGCCCTATGGACCCTCTGTGGACCAGCTCCATCATCAGCCCCCAACCACCCACACAGAAAAAGGCCTTCTTCTTTCTTCTCCAAATACTAAGCATATGGCACACCTGTCCTAGCAACTTGCTATGTGTGTGCATAGGATGACTGTAATGGTGGACAAATGAACAGCAGGGCTTCCAAAGTACCAAAGCCAAACTCCATACATGTGCCCTGAAAAAGGGTTTCACATTGTTTCCAGACGCCAAAGATAACCTGAGAGATGAAATGATGTGCTTTCCCAGGGTCCCAATAGCCACAACATGCCACTCTTCACAAAGGCCCAACGTGACATAATTTAGGACCCCTAATCACCCAGGTGCTTGCTCTTAACAGTCAAGGCTCTGGGCACTGCCAGGACCCTCAGCATCAAGGCTCCACCTGGGGCCCCACCTACTTGCTGACCAGAGTACCAGACCCTCCTCTGTCTCCCTCTGCTGACCAGGCCCCACAGGCCCACCATGGTCCAGCCTATTCTTGCTTGGTCAAAGGCACTGACCTCTACTCACCCCAAAGTCCATTCTCTATGTTGCCATCTTACAATATGACTTGGGTCACAGCTCTTCCTGCCCTGAGCCCTGCAATGACTGCCCATCACTCAGGGAAAAGCCCTCACTTACTTTCTCCCCACCATCCTCTTGACTGTGGGACTCAGCCCACTCCTCTCCCAAGCTCTTCCCTTCCTGGATGCCTCAGCACCTTCTCTACTTGACTGAAGTCTGGCCCATCCTCCAGGTCTGCCCCCATCCTCGGAACATACCTTTGTTGGCCCAGGGCCCACAGCACCCCCAAGCCCTGCCTGGCTTCCCACTCCACGCACATCTAGCTAGCAGCAGTAGTAACAGCCGCCGCTGCTGCCACCACCACCACCATCTACCCAGCTCTCTATCCCAAACAGGAGCTGCTCTTGTCCACCAAGCTTGGAACCACTGCCCACCAGGGCAGTCCCTCCAGTTCTGTGGGCAGATGCCCTCCCAGGCATCACCAGTTCTGAGGACATAAGCCCTAGACTGGGTTTACTTAACACCCCAAAGAAGCTGCAGGAAATTGGCCATAGTGGGATAAGGACCAATGCAGGGTCAGTCCCCAAAGCCAGGACAGGGAAACTGGCATGGGACTGGCACTCTGGTGAGACCTGGACAGCCCAGCCCCCATGACTTGTGACAGGGAAGCCACAGCGAAGAGGAGCAGGGAGGGTTACCACAGTCCTTAGTGCCAGCTTCCTTCCAGTGGGTGGGGAGTAGGCATTCCTGCCAGGCCAGCCTGGCTTCCAGGATTCCTGGGGCCCTGTCCCCCCAGCTCAACCCCACTCCTGGCAGCCTAGCTTTATGACTTCACATGCTGAAGTCACTCAGAGACAATGCTGAGCTGAGCATTCCACTCCTGCAAGTCCAGGCCAGCCCAGCCAGACAACTACCCACACTGTAAATGAGGACAATGCCCGCTGGCCCACGTGGGGAGGGGATGTAGAAGGCAGCAGCACCAGCCGCTACTGGCACCATGGACGATGCCACGGTCCTAAGGAAGAAAGGTTACATCGTGGGTATCAATCTTGGCAAAGGCTCCTACGCAAAAGTCAAGTCTGCCTACTCCGAGCGCCTCAAGTTCAATGTAGCGGTCAAGATCATCGATCGCAAGAAAACACCCACCGACTTTGTGGAGAGATTCCTTCCTCGAGAGATGGACATCCTGGCAACTGTCAACCACCGGTCCATCATCAAGACCTACGAGATCTTTGAAACCTCAGATGGGCGCATCTACATTGTCATGGAGCTAGGTGTCCAGGGTGACCTCCTCGAGTTCATCAAGTGCCGCGGGGCCTTGCATGAGGATGTGGCACGCAAGATGTTCCGCCAACTCTCCGCGGCTGTCAAGTACTGTCATGACCTGGATGTCGTCCACCGAGACCTCAAGTGTGAGAACCTTCTCCTCGACAAGGACTTCAACATCAAGCTGTCTGACTTTGGATTCTCCAAACGTTGCCTACGGGATGGCAGCGGGCGCATCATTCTCAGCAAGACCTTCTGTGGGTCAGCAGCGTATGCGGCCCCTGAGGTGCTGCAGGGTATCCCCTACCAGCCCAAGGTCTATGACATCTGGAGCCTGGGTGTGATCCTCTACATCATGGTCTGTGGCTCCATGCCTTATGATGACTCTGACATCAAGAAGATGCTGCGCATCCAGAAGGAGCACCGTGTAGACTTTCCACGCTCCAAGAACCTGACGGGAGAGTGCAAGGACCTCATCTATCGCATCCTGCAGCCAGATGTAAACCGGCGGCTGCACATTGACGAGATACTCAGCCACTCGTGGTTGCAGCCTCCCAAGCCCAAAGCAATGTCTTCATCCTCCTTCAAGAGGGAGGGTGAGGGCAAGTACCGGGCTGACTGCAAATTGGATGCCCGGCCAGGCTTGCGGCCCGAGCACCGGCCTGAGCACCGGCCTGATCACAGACCTGACCATAGGCCTGACCACAGGCCCGACCACAAGCTAGGGGCCAAAACCCAACAGCGGCTGCTGGTGTCATCTGAGAACGAGGACAGGATGGAGGACAGGCTGGTGGAGACCTCCAGGGTGAAAGACCATCACATCTCAGGAGCTGAGGTGGGGAAGGCAGGCACCTAAGGTGCCGAGGGCCGGGGGACATGGTGGCACCCCCATAAACTAAGTAGGTAGGTGGTAGGAGCTGAAGAAGGCAGAGGTGCAAGGAACAAGTAAAATCCGTCAATTAAACCACTATTTTGATTACGTTCTATTAGCTTTCTTCCACTTAGTAGCAAAGACATTAATTACTGGCCACCAAATAAACCACAAGTGTAAACAAGCACTGAGAGTGCCCACGGAGGAGTCTTTTTCTGTAGGACTCAATCACCCTCCCTGTGGCACAGGGTCTCCGGCATAGGAGTCCAGGGACCAGTGCTCAGGCATAGGTACTTACCGAGAGGTCTTGTGGACAAGGAGAAAACTGTGGCCATGGCCAGCCCACCACCAAGCCCCCATCAGTCTCCCTCTGACCTGCCCACACCTAGTGCCTCCAGTGGCACGTGGAGCACAGCCCACCCTGACCCCGGCCCACTCCCTCAAGACAGCCCTTCTTCCAAGTTCTCCTCCTCACTCCCCTTCCCCAATACCCTCCCCTTGGATCCTCCCCCTTGAGACCTCTGACCTGCACCCTATCTACTGCTTCCCAACTGCCCCACACAGCAAATTTTGTTCCGTCACTCCCCAGGGTACACTTCCCACAGGCCAGCCAAGTGCTGGAGGTGGTCAGCACCTGGCCTTAGGTGGCCTTGGCTAGATGTCCCCCTCTGCATTTCACTCAACTCAGACTTCTGCCTCTTCTTTCTGGGGCATCCTAAGGCTCAAGGCCACTCTTCTCTATAGGGACAAAGCATCAAAACCCACATTTTCCTGCCCCTGCGTAGTCCCAGCTCTCTGTCCAAGCTTACCTGCTGAGCCCACCCCCAGCCCTCAGGGTGTCACGGGGCACAGCCAGGGCTTGGCTCCCTAGGAGCTTGCAGGCAAGGGAGTCTAGAACTGTCAAGGAGCGCAGGCTAGTGGTGCCCAGGCAGGTGGCAGGCCCTGGATCAGCCTCCAGGGGACATTAGCACTCACAGGGGGAGAGGGGGACACAAGAGGCCTGATGCAGGAGCACCTGGGAAGATGATCTAGCATAGGACAGGTGCTCAAAGCAGGATTTCAGTCAGCAATTTCAGGTTGCCTCCCTGAGCAATGAGCATCCTGAAGGGCATAACCACCCCACCAGAGACCAAGAGATCCATCTGGCAAGAAGCCACGGTCTTGGGCCCCCACTTCCATATAAAGCAGCTGGCCCTGGGCACCAATGCCCTTGGGCCAGCAGGCTCTTCCTGGCCAGCAGTGTACATGGCACTGTCAGGTCTGCACAGAGCCAGGGCCCATTGCTTTTGACACTTCAACCCAGGCTACTATTACCTAGAGCTGCTGCTGGTGGGAGTGACAAAGTGAGGCTGGTGACTCAACAACCTATGACTGGCAGTGCCTGGAGCATTGAGGAAGATGGGCAAGAAGACAGAGAGCCCTGCGCCACCTGAGCTAGAAGCCAGGTGCTTGGAGATGGTCATGGTGAGGCCACTGGCAGGTATCTCATGCAAGAGTGTTGTCTGACACCCATGTAGGACCCATGGGGCCCTGTCACTGACAAATCATGCAGGCCAGGCCTGGCTGGGCAGGATACAGACCTAGGCCCCGAGCCACAGATGAACCCAACAGCCTCAACTCCCAAGGGCTCTGTTCCTCCCTCAGAACAGAACTTGGGGGGAAAGGGAGAAGGGAACCAACATGCTGTGAGCTCAGCTCAGAAGGCAAGTTATATGCCCAGGGCCACAGAAAGCTATGTGGGTGGTGACAGGGAAGGCCAGACACCCTGGCCCTCCAAGGGTTATCCCACCCAACAGCTTCCTCTCTGGGAGCCCCACAGTCCTGAGACTGCAATGTAGACATGAGGGCAGTTTCGGGGCCATGGGGCAGCAGGATGGAGAGGTAGTCTACAGACTATGCTAGGTGTTCTTTAATGCCAGTTAAATAGAAATGGGCAGGGGTTCCATAGAAAAAAGTACCAGCAAGACCCTGGGATGCACCCCAAGGGCCGCGGAACAGGTCCTGTGCCAGCCTGGGCACGACATGGCACTTTTCTTTGTGGTTCCTGAGACAGTCACTGCTTTTGGCCCAAGTCCCCAGAAGGTTAGAGTCCTCTGCTGGGTGGATAGCGGCCCTGCAGGCTCCACAAATCTCCCACGGGCACGGCCTGGGCCTGGGCCTAGAAGAAGTCCGAGGCTTTGCGCCGAGTAGGGAGCTGCAACAGGTTGTCTGTGATGGAGGCTGGGTCCTGGCTGAGGGGAGTGCGTGTGGCAGAGCCAGGAGCTGGTGTGCTCGTTGGGGTCTGGGGTCCGCCAGCTGGGGTCTTGAGGTGGGTTGAGCGTGCTGGGGATGGTGTATAACTGGCCCGCAGGGCTCGGTCTGTGTACTTGCTGGCTGTCCTGCTCACAAGGCGCTGAAGGGCTGGGGACATGGCTGGGCTCAGGCCTTTGGGGGTGAGGCTGGGGTGGAAGGGGTGGGCAAGAGAAGTAGGATTAGTTCAGATGGGGCACTGCCAGCAGAAGGGTCTGCCAAGTTCCATAGGAAGACGCATGGGAGACACACGCTGATTCTGGGCTAAGGACATCAATGGCTGGGCACACAGCAGTGTGGCCAAACTTGAGGTCAAGTGCTGGTGCTGCCCTTGGCTATGGGGCTGGAGTGGATTCCAACTCTAAGGGGAATGAGGACATCTTCCTCCCCAGGGCTGACAGGAGTTCACAGTGGGACAAAAGGCCTAAAGGTGACTCAGGGATATGCCTAAGAGGAGGTTAAAGATGGAGGTGTCCTGCATCCTGATTCACAAAGGGCCTCACTCTGATCCAGAGGAGCTGCCACAGGAGCCACTGCAGGAAACTTGAGTCTGCCCTGCAGACCAGGTGTCCACACTGCAGGGGGGTGGAACCGAGTGGGAGCAGAAAGAGAATCCCACATGGGTCAGGTGCCCCTTACCTGGCCAGGTTCTCTGTCACTCTTCGCAAGGCCTCCTGCTTCTTGGCCCGGTTTTTGGCAGCAGCCTCGTTGGCCATCTTCAGCCCCAGTCGCTCCCTGCGGCCTGGTTCCAAGATCTACAAAGCAGGTATGTGGGTGGCCCACACATGCCTGCCAGTGCGTCAGGCACTCCCTCACTGCTGGGGGGGGCCTGCTTCTTCCCATGGCCCCTATAATCTCAATACCCAACATGACCTTACCCTAAAAGCCCCTTACCAGCCCAGCCCACCTGAGCTGCCTGTCTAGGACCCAGACCACCCCACCTGTCATCATGGTCCTCTCAAAGCCAGCACTTCCAAGTTAGGAACCTCACAATCTTTTCAGGAAAGAAAAGGGTCTTTTTAAATGTGTCCCTCTTGTCAACCTTTCTGTCTTTACTGACCTTCAGTATTTCTTTTGACAACTTTTCAAAATGTGTCTTTGGCCTATTTTTCTAACAAGGTGCTTCCCTTATTTTTTGTTTTGTTTTTTTCTTATAGGGAGCTTTACCAATGATGATTCTATTAAGCTATGTCATACAAACTTACTTCATTTTAGTTTTACATGTGTTTTCTGCCATATTTAAGTTTGTCATTTCCATATAGTGTAAGCTAGCCATCACTTCGTGATTTCTTCTTGCTTTTGTTTATAAAGTCCTTTCTACGTTAAAATCAGATTAAATGACTATTATTTTCTTCTAATTGCTTTATGCTTATTGCTTTTATATTTAATTTTCTTGAGTATATTGTGCTACACAGATTAAGGACCCTGTTTATTTCATTTCCAAATTATTACTCAGCACAATTTGAGTTACCATCTCTAGCACATTCTAAGTTCTGACTTGGACTTAGGTTTGTTTCAGGATTTTTCTTCTTTTCTGTTGACCTGTAGGTTCTGGGATCAGTGATACACATCTGACACATCTATAGCCTTATGGTATGCTTTAGTATCTGTCAGCACAGGTTCCTCTCCATTATTCCTCACGTTCTTCTTGGTTATCTTTGTGTCCCAGATAAATTTGAGAGCCAACGTACCACAAACTTCTGTGTATGTTTTGTCTGGTGGATGTGTTACCTCTCAGAACTACTCAAAGAAGGGTAAGTAGTGCTACACTGGGGAGGCAACAGGGCAGAGCCCACACCCTCGGTGGTGCCAGATAGTGGTATTCTTACGTCAGGGCTGTGGTTTCTTTACAAAAGCTAAACTATTCTTAACTATTCTAACATTTTTGTTGCTAGCTCTTTTTCTGTTGCATTTCAAGCTGATCACTGCTAGCATTTAAGAAACTGGTTCAAGGTGACTCTGACACAGCCCCCTATGCAGGCCTTCTGCATTAATCCCTGACTCCATGCCCAATTCTTTGGAATTTCAGAGCAGATGATGTAGTCCTGCACCTTTTATCCCTGTAACAACACTAGTCTCTGGTTCCCTTAGTCTCCCACCACTCCACAGTTGGTAGAGGCAGTGGCCCAACACCCCAACAATAGGACAGCATGCTTCCAAGTTTTGGGGACCTTTTTTCTTTCCCCTTCCAAACTATGCCAGTCACTCAGTTTCCCCACCAAACTGTGTGCAGCCAGTAGCGCCTTGTCTTCCCAATGTCCTTCCAGGGCCACTTGCCCACACCATCCTGGCTCACCCCAACCTCTCCAAGAGGCCTCTCTCTGCAAGCACACAGCCTTTCTGAGGATACAAACCACATTCCACAGAATACTGGGGTTCTGGGACCCTTCTCAACACTCAGGCCTACAGCGCAATTGCAGCTCCAGGTCTGCCTGAGAGGCCCTTCATCTGTTTTTTTGTTTTTGTTTTTTTTTTTAAGATTTTAGTGCGGGGGAAGCCAGGATGGCTCAGTGGTTTAAGCGCTCACTTTGCAGCCCCGGGGACTGAGGATCGAATCCCGGCCCCGGCCCTTGTGGACCCATATGCTGAACTGGGGAGTGCCCCCAGTTCAGTTCTTGCTGGAGTGAGACCCCGGCCCAGTTCCTACCCTGTGCAGCCCTGCGCCCACCTGTGGAAAAACCAATGATGTGCAACTATGGAGACTGTTCTCGGCTCTCCCCCTTCTCTCTGTCTCTGTCTCTGTATCTCTCTGTCAAAAACAATAAAAATAAATCTTAAAAAAAAAAAAAAAATTTCAGTCTATGTTTATGAGAGAGAGAAAAAAACATGGGGAGGGCCAGAGCAATCTCCACAGTCATACATCATTAGTTGTGACATGGTTTCATCCCACACAGGGTAGATGTGGGGCTGACTGGGGCAGGAACTGAACTGGGGGAATCCTGCATGAGAGTGAGAACCTTTGCCACTGTACCATCCCTGGAGTTACCAGTTGCGCTGCAGCTCAGCATATGGGTGTGCATGGGTTAGGGCCAGGATTCAATCCCTGGACCTTGTGGTTGCAAGGCAAGAGCTCAACCTGCTGAGCGGTCCCGGCATCCCCTGCCCTTCATCTTTGAGTAGCCTCATTGTCTGGGCATGCAGGCTCAGAGAGGCCCTGGTCATTGCCTACCTTAGTGCCTTGGCCCTACCTGCCAGTTTCTCCTTGACAGAACTACTCATCTGCCTGCACCTGTCCTTGCTGCCCTGCCCCACTCAGAAGTGCAGTGTCTGAGCAGGTGGGCAGCCTGGCATGTGGTTTGGCCTGCTGGTCAGCTCTATTTTGACTAGTAGTAGCTGGACTGTCCTCTCTTCGCTGAGCTACTGATGCTCAGAAGACCACACATCCACTTGGGGTCCCACCTGTGCCCCCTCACCATGACCCACCTTGAAGGCTGGCCCCGGTGTCCTGTCCATGTAGGGGCTTTCTGATCCTTCAACTCTCAAGGGTGTGTTCTCGACCTCTCCCCAGGTCATCAGTGGGGACTCATTCACACCTGAAAATGAAGAGCCCATAGCCACCTCAGGCTAGGGGACCCAGGAGGGGGCACCACCTGGGCCCTCCCTCCTGTTGCAGCCATTTCTCTTTGTGCACATTCCAGCTAACACACACCAAAGTCAGCAGCTGGCCCTCTCTCCTTCCCTAGGACTCTGGAACTCTAGCACCTCTGCCCTCTGGGAGGGAAACATCAAGGCCACTGTAGGTCTAAGGCAGGCCCAGGCCCTCACAGTCATGGGGCCTAGCTTGGAGAAGCATGGCTCCCTAGAGAAACAGAGCTGGGTCCCTTCTTAGCCCAGGGCCAGGGAAGCCTCCTGGAAGTCACTGATGGTATCTTACCCCAAAGGAAGAGACACTCAGCGGCTTCCAGAGCGCCCATATCTCCCAAGACCCTGGACAATCTCATGGTGCTCCACATGCCCCAGCCTGCATATGGCAACCAGCACCCCAGAGCACAGGGACCAGTTTGTGGGAGGGCAGCGTGGCAGTATGTGCACTGCAAGAGCATCCCTGAGACTCATACACCTCCTGAGTGAGGAGACGCAGGGTTGGGGCCCAGGGACCCCTCGCTATAGTCTCTAGATTTAGGTTTAGAAGTGTGGTGACCTGCTGATGTGAGAACCAGAATTAGGGAACATTACCTCAGGACTGAGTGGACACCCAGCCCCAGCCCAGGCCAGCAGCAGGAGGCAGGCAGTCTGAAGGAGAGGCTGTGATCCCACAGCTCCCCTTCAGGCCTGTCTTGCCCACCCCACACAGGCCAGGAACAGCCCCTAGTGACCCCAGGTGAACCCAGCCTCTTACAGATTGCAGCTTGCCTTCAGTGCACATCTTCTACACAGGAAAATGCCTGCCTGGCAGCCCAATGGACTCCTTTGCCCTTACTGCAAATCAGGCCTAGGGGCTCCCCTTGCACTCCTCAGCACACTCACCATGCCAGTCTGACAAGCAGAGCCCTAACACCCTGGTTCCAGCACCCAATCTGTCCTGCCTAGCTTAGGCTGAGAGATGAAGACCACCCACCTAGACGGGCCAGGACCTACACATCTCAGATCGAGTCTGCCTGGGAGTCCAGCACTGTCCTTTTGGATCAGACCCCAGGTCCCTGAGTCACACAACGTGTAGTAGGGCAGACCCTATGGGAGTGCCAAGAATGACCAGAGCCAACTGAGAAGCCCATCTCCCATCAGGCCATCCCACAGTTGGGCCAGCTTGCCAGTGGGCAAGTTTCTTACCAGGGGCAGGAGAAGGGGTGGCAACATATCCAAACCCGCCTACTCGGGGGGACTCCTGGGGGATCAGCTCCTTGCCGTCGGGGCCCACCTTGCCCTGTTTGTGCTGGAACAGAGAGGATTGTGTTGGGAACCCAAGACCACTCTTCTCTGCTGGAAGATGGGCAGGTGTGCAGGAACATGTTGGGAATCCAAGATCCCTCCCCACCCCTCAGAGCAGAGCCAGGGCTCTGGGGCTGGCAGCCCACATGGGGGGAAAGAGAGGAAGGACTCTGGTCCCTGAAAAGAACTTGAGGACCTGTCAGCTGTCATTCAAGGGAGGGATGCTCCCCCCCACTCCTTCCTCCATGCAGGGCTTGGCCACACCTCATACAGGTTACTTTCAGGGGCTACCAACTTTAGGCCCCTGCATGGAGGTACACTAATTATGGGCACCTGTGCACTGATCTGTCCCTGAAAGGCCCCATAAAAGCCTCCAGAGCAGCTCCCACCTCTTGTCTTCCACCCTTCAACCCTATGACCACTACAGCCACCATCACATAGGAACTCCCAGGCTCAGAACCTCTCTGCTGTCTGCTATGCTAAGTCCCCCACCCTAGCTTGCCCACCCCCTGCTCAGCCCCCACATACCACAGCCCTGCCTGGTGCAGGTGGGCAGGGGAATAGCTCTGGCCAGACTGACCTGGGTCCCAGAAGCCACTTTTCTCTCATGCTCTTCTGTTCCCCTCAAGGGAACTGGCATAGATATGGACCTACAGAATGTATCTAACCAAGACAATACCCCAATGGAAGCCCATAAGGGTTGAGAAAAGATTAGGGACCCTGCCACACAGGGGTCCCAAACACTCGTGCACAGCCAAGCTCTTCAAAGCCCAAGAATGGTCCTAATTTATGAGGGAAAGCCACGATCATAGAAGTCGTTTCTGCCCACTGCCAGCCCCTGGCTATCCCCTGCCACCCACCTGGGCATTGAGGGCAGCAGCCTGCTGCAGCTGGGACCTGCTCAGGGCCTGGCTGAAGGGGTCCCTGAGGAAGCGAGTATTCTTATGCACCACCTGCCGGGGCTTCTTAAACAGCTGTTCTTCATCAGGGACGCCTGACAGACCAAGGAGAGATGGCAGCAGACGTCAGAGGGGTAGGTAGGCCCACCTCCACCCCATGCTCAGGGCCTGAGGGAGAGGCAAATCACTCCCTGCTGAACAGAAGCACAGAGCCTACCTCAGTCTCCACAGAACCCAAAAGAACCTCACTCCCACACTCACTTCACACACAGACCCACCTGCCCCGAGACAGAAACCCTAAATGCAAGGGAGCACAGACATACACACCCTGAAGGTCAGATTCAAACACACAGACCCATCCACACCTCCCACACTGCTCTCTCACCCTCTGGGTAGTACATGAGAGAGTTCTTGGCCTTGTATTTCCAGGTTTCCACGCCAGCTTGGCTGCTCTCAATGGCTTGGTGCTCTGCCGATGGGAGTGTGAGGTTATCTTTCTGCCTCTATACCACACAGGGAGAAGTGAGGGTCAGAGAGGCCCCCAGGCACTGTGCCCTGAAACTCCTTTACCCCAGCAGAGGGTTACTCTGCCCCTACACCCAGGGGCACCTTCTCAAACTCCTCCTCAGCCTGGTAGAGCCAAGCATGGCGTGCCCGGCTCTTCTCCTTGGCCACTTCCATGATTTCCTGGAAGGATGCATTGTCCTCGCTTGTGTACTGGCTCAGGAAGACATCCAGGCTGGGCAGGGGCTCCTTCTCTTCCTCCTCTTCAGCCTCTCCTGCTCAGGGATGACACAGGTGGAGTAACACAGAAACATAAATAGCAAAAACACCACTTTGCAGACTGGTGGTCCTGTAAGTAAGGCTAGGACCCCACCCCTGGTCCTAGGTCTGTTTGTGAAAGCCCAGACTGTCAGACAACTCCCCATGTGGGGGCAGAATCAACTAGTCCAATTGCTCAGGGAACCCTCAGGGGCTCTCTTCATCTGCTGGATGCCAAATGAAGTGTGCAAATCTGACTCAGACTGGAAGGGAGACAGCCAGGTATTAAAGAAAGAGCAGGTGATCACAGAGGACCTTCCCTTGTCAAAACTGTGCCAATCCTGTAGGACCTGCCTCCAAAGCACTGGGCTCCCTTTCCTATCCCTGGGATTTTCTTACTCTGTCTGCTCCTCCCTTCGTGGTACCTGTCCTATAGGTGGCTAGCTGTCACCTAAGCCTACTGACCTGCTAGTGGGCCTTGATGGCAGGTAATGGGACCTAGTGATCCAAAAGGGGCTTCACAAGTACTAGACTATAAGCCCAGCCGCCCTACCACCGCCACTGAAAGCGGACCCCCATGGAGGTGGTACCATTGCAGTGTGCTTGGTGGTACAAACTTTAGCAGGGTCGTCAGGAGAGTCTTTTCTACTGCTTAGTATAGTCCTGACCACCCATTACCCACTAAACTGTGCACAAAGCACAGTGGCTAAAAATTCAAGACCCAGGGTCAGAAAGATGAAGACTCAAATGCCATTCTGCCACAATCAACTCTGAGACCTGCAGAAGTTACTGCCTTCCTGGGCCCCAGTTTCCTCACCTGTCACTGTGAATGCTGACAGTATCTACCACTTAGGTTACTAAAAGAATTCCTGTGTTTACTGGCAAGTAAGAGGTATTTAAAGAAAAAGAATCTACAAACTGCCTGTGACTCATGTGCCATATTGCAATGGAGAACTACTCTCCAAGGATACAATACAGTACACTGTGTTAATGGCAGAAAGAGCTAGATTTGAAAGCAGAATACATCATGTTTGAGTGAACACACAGGGCACCTATGTTAGTATAGCATACCATAGACCAGAACCTAGGACAAAATTGCATCTCGTCCATCTGTCTGGGGACTGACATTCCACTACTGACAAAAACACTAACTGACTGACCGCAAGAAGTCCCCAGCATGCAGTACACTTATACTCAACAGGGCTCACAATGCTCTTTCCTAGAAAGACACCCTTGTAAAGTCAGGATGTATCATACACACCTTAATAAATGTGTTGAAGGAGACAACTTATTCATTTGTTCTACACATATGTGTGGAAGGCCCATTAACACATCATGGACTGTTCTAGATGCAGAGTATACAAACAGGAGCAAGACAAAGAACCCGCTCTTGTGGAAGGGAGACACAATAAACAAACAGAAAGGCCTTTTTAAGTGTCATGTCCCATGGGTGAGAAAACAAAGCCAGGAAAACACAGAACATGAGGAGTAATGTAATTTTACAACAGGTCAGAAAAGGTTTCCCTGAACAGGTATTATCTGAATAGAGACCTGGACAAAGAGGAGTGAGCTATACAGTTATCTAAGGGAAGTGGCCAACTTGGAAGAAACAAGTGCAGAGACCTTAAGGCATCTTAAGGAGACAGCAAGGAAAGGAGTCCTCTGAGGCTCATAAAACCCATTGGGCATGGGCTACAGTGTATGCCATTGGGCATACAGTGAGGTAGCTGGCAAGAGAGGAAGCAAGGAAAACCAGAGGCTCAGGGGACTGCCCTACATTTGGGAGCTAGACCCAGATCTTCTGCCTCCTAGACCAGTGCTTTAATCCCATGGGCTGCCTTTTAGGCAAGAAGACCCTTAGGTACAAATGTGACCTGCCTCCAGATACCCTCACAGGGTAAGTAAGATTCCCTGGAAATCCTTATCCTGTGAGCAAAAGGGGGTATGTACTTACCATCACCATCCTCCAGACCTTGGCTTTGGCCTGGAGGCTTGCTGCCTACCATTCCAGTGCCTGTGTGCACCTCAGGGGTTTCAAACGTGGCTGGAGTCACATCTGAGAGAAGACAGGGGAAGGGTATTAAGAGAGAATCTGAGGCAACAGTTCAGCAGGTGTTCCCCTCTCTGCCACCCACAGGAGTCCTCTTACAAGGTGCTGGGGGCTCTCGGGACATCTTGCCAAGGGCAGAGCCAAACTTGATGGCGATCTGGCGCATCCGTTCCAGGTCTCCATTCTCCTCAGCCTCCAGGTACTCCTTCTGTGCCTGCAGCTTCTCCACATCAGGAAAGAAGTCTCTCTGGATGACCGTCTGGAGGCCCTGTTGGGAGAGATCAGAACAAAAGTCAGAGCTGCTATGTGAGACCCATGACTCTCAGTCCAGCAATGTGCAAGCTAAGGCTGTTGCTACCACCCCCCTCAAACGTTGTCCAGCCCAATGATCCCAGAGCTTAGTGGCATTTTCTAATGAGAATTAACATCCTATATGGCCTTGCTGCACTATCTAACATTAGTCTAAACGCTCCTCTGATTTCCATTTAGCCCTTCTCTCTCCCTTAACTGGTCATTCTTGTTCTCTGCTGGTCCCACCACATACTAGCTGGGCCAATGTGGGTGCTGCCACCTTTATTACACCTATGAATGCCTATTTCCAATCTGAACCCATTACCTGGATGACTTCTGCCAGTCATCACCAGCATTGGTTGAGATTCCCAAATCTGCACTTCCAGCCAGACCTTGCTCCCGAGATGCACATCTGTGCACCTATCTGTCCACTAATGCCACTGCCTGTATACCCCAGACTTAACCTGTCTCACACCAAACTGACTTTCTCCAACTTCCGAGCCAGTTCCTCCTCCAGTGTGTGTACAGTAGGATTAAGACCTATTTCAAGGGTCCTCAGAGATCCACTCACTCATGGTTGCCACCACAATCGCAGTCTGTTTCCAGGGCCCCAAGCTATCACCGCAGTACAGAAAGTCTTTTTTTTTTTTGCCACCATCCTTCCGAATTCTTACGCCTTAAGAGAAAACCCCAGCGCATACAAAGAACCGCCCCCTCCCTCCCTTGACAACACTGCTAGTGCCTCTTTTACGAAGAACATCCCCTTCTGCATTGTGCTTATTTGGCTCTCAGACTGTCCATACCCCAAGAGCAGGGACTCGGGCTGCTCCACCCCCGCGAAGGGACGAGAGTTCCACGACCCGAGAGGAAGGACCTGAGAGGAAAGCAAGGCAGGGGAGGAACCCAGAAGTCACTGGAATCCGCACCGAGGTTTTACCTCAATGTACTCTTCCTCGTCCAAGACCCGTTGTTTGCTCGTCGCAGCCCCGGAATTCACTGCCGCGCGCTTCCTCCGGGGTCCGGACGCAGTGGGAACCAACAGCGCCCGGGGCGACGCGCCGGGAGTCTCCATAGCTATCCCAGGACCGTTCGGGACGCGCGTCACAGCGTCGAGGGGCGGGACTGCGCCAGCGCTTTCAACAGTCGACCAATGGGGGAGCTGTGCGTTTCAAAGGCCGGCCCGCGCTCTTCACTGACGTCACTACAAGCCCTCTCCCTTATGGGAGTTGTAGTCTTCTCCCCGCCCCACGCTGGTGATGTGTATTTGGGATGTGAACACCAGGGGACGGGGCGGGGAAGGCGTGGCTAAGGGGCTTGTCATTTCCGCAAATCGTGAAAAATTCCTGCACTGAGGAATTGGAAGGCCTTGGAATTACAGTTTCTTGCAAGAATCACTGCATATGCTTTTGTATTATTAACAAAAACACACTTCAGAAAATTTAGTTATATGCATGTTTCAAAGCTTTTATTTCAACCTTATGCAAGAAAAGAACCCCAAGCCATTTTTTTTTCTTGATAGTTAGCTAACAAAGGGGGTGGGGTGGGGTGGAGAATACAATGGTTCAATAAAGAAATGTCTAGTTAAAAATTATCAGCCTTCTGAATGCCAGAGTGGGCTTCCCAGAAGAGGGTTGATTTTCATTGAGGTGGACCAGAAAATTGCCTAAACATTTTTCAGTACTGTGAATTATGTCAAACAAGTGTAGGGTGACCAGATTTTAACATTGGTAAAGTGGGACACCATTGACTGGGGGGTGTGAGGGGGGGGGTGTGGGTGTGGGGTTCTTGATTAAAACTTTGGTCTATCTCCCGCCGTTCCCTAGCTTGTCGTACATTCTTTCCAAAAATCGGGACTTTTTTAAAACGCCGCGGGACACGGACAAATTGTTAAAAATCGAGACTGTCCCGCCAAAAGCGTGACGTCTGGTCACCTTACAAGTGAGCCTGTGAACTATGTCAAACAAGTGAGTTCCTCCCTACAATGAGTTAGTACAATATGCAGTCATTCCTTCATTCACTGGGAACTCCGTGGTGATGGTTCCTGCCCCAAGTAAGAGCTGACAGTCCAATGAGGAAGACAGGCTCTAGTTAGGTCCTCCAACAAACAAGCTTAGAACTGCCGCGGACATGTGCAAAAAAAGGCTGTACTTGAGGAGTTTTCCCTAGGGGCAGTCAGGGGAAGTTTCCCTAGTAGGCAGAACGTGATTGCAGATCCAAAAGATGAACAGACATTGATCAGCTAGAGAGGGAAAAGCATGAGCAAAGGCCCAGCAGTGAGGTGTGAGATGATGCCAGAGAAGCAGGCCAGGCTGCATGTGGCCTGGTGGGTCATGGTGAGGAGTTTTGTCTTTTCTGTAGAAGCCATGGGAAGCCCTTAGAATGCTGTAAGCAGGAGAGAGCAGGTTCAGACTTGCACCATGGCTTTTATGGAAAAAGAATTAAAGAGGAACCAGAGTAGGTGCCAGCAGTGGAGGTGGCTGTCAAGGTGAGAGATGATGGAGGTTTTGAGCAGATTGGTGCAGCTGAAGCTGAAGAGAAGCCAGGTTCTGGGATTGTTTTGGAGGTGAAATTGACTTGCTCTTGGCCTGGGTCTAGTGGGTTAGGGAGAGGTGGGGGCAGGGTGGTTGCCTACCCTCTAGCTTGTGCAACTGGTATGCACAGGGAACAAGCTCGCTTTCCCAGGACTGGGTGACTTAGAGGAGCTGTGGGCTTCCAGGTGGAGTAGTCAAAGAGACACTTGGACATAAATATCTAGCTCAGGAGAGAGGCCTGGACTGGAGATGTAAATGTGGCAGAGAGAATGGGAATTGGAGCCTGAGGATGGAAGAGATAACCAGGGCGAAAAAGAAAATGAGATGGGAATGCCTAGGACTTGACCTCAAGGACATCCTTGTTAACACCCAGCTGTAGGGGTGAGCCTGCCCAAAAGCATCTAGAGGGAAAGGAGAAAAATCGGGAAGGCAGCATAGCCACTGGTCCCTTGAAGGTGGAGCCCTGGTCCTGGCTGCCCCACATAATGACAAATAGCCACTCAGTCAGGGAGGGCAAGAGTCCTGGAAGCCAGAGAGATGAGGGTGTCCCAGCCTGCAGGGGAGCTCCTCAGGCAGGCTGTGCAGTGGCCAAGGATAAGGCCAGGATTCAGGGAGATCTTGATAAAAGCTAGAAGTGTGCATCCTGGGGTGGAGGATGAAGCAATAGCTGCTGTCCTGGAGGCACCTGGCAGCATTAGGGCGGCCCTGGCTGGGGACACCAGGGCTGCTTGGTGTTATTGGAGCTGGCCAGTCTTGGACAGTCCCAGGAGCTGCAGCCTTGGCTTCTGCACCATTTATGGTTGGACTGTGTCTCCTACCAGATATGCCCCCCCCCCACACACACACACTCCCCCTCCCGGACCTGTGAGGGGGCACAACAAGGTCCCCAAGCAAGATGAGCAGGGTGTTAGGTTCCTTGAGCCCACTGTTTGGGTCCACTTGGGAAACTGAAGTCGTATTTTCACATTACCCTTCATGGTGGGGCCAGGGTGATGGAGGGCAGAGCAGACATTTTCCAAGGCAGTGTGTGTCTGTGTGTGTCTCCCCAATCGAGCCACCTCTTGCCCTATATGGTGAGGGAAGCAGACACCACAGCGTGGAAGTCTCCCCCAAAGAGGAAGCCAAGGACCCCCACCCATGAAGCAGCACCTAGAAGCAAGTGAAGGTTTCCAGGGTGCCAGGCCATTCTCTGTGGGGCAATCTGTTCTGCTGGGGGCACCCTGGTGCAGGGACTGGGGACTCACTGGGCTGTATTCCCCAAGAGAAGCCTGCCCCCCACTCCCTGGGAAGGAGGAGGGGCAGGTCCTCATTGGGTGTGGGAGTGGAGCCAGGGCCGACTGCTTTTGAAGGGTTTGTAGTTGCTTGTTTATTTTTTCATATCTGAGCAAGGCTGACAGGAGTAAGGAGCAGGGCAGGGGGCTTCTGGATCCCCACCTTCTTATTCTACAGGTCTGGACACAAAACCCAGGGCAGGAACTGCCAGCTGGCAGCAACCCAGGCATGCAGACACCACCCGCCCTGCCTCGGGAGGGTTGTGGGCAGCGTCAGGGGGCCATGTCCAGACTGAGGACAGGTGGGAGACCAGCATGCTCGGGAAAGGCAGGGGGATTCTAGGCCTTGGTGTTGACAAAGAGGTGGTTCCAGGTGCTCGGAAGCGGGGTGAGGAAGCCGGCCTGCTCTGTGCCCCGTCCCTCTGCCCCCTAGGGGATCTCCCGGGAACGCCTCGGGCTGGTGCAGGAACACACCCATGCTCCTGCAGAGGGCACCTGCGTGGAGGACTGCGCAGGAAGCATGTCCTCCCTGGGCACCTTCTCGGGTAGGACTGTCCTCTCTGAGCCGGCCTCCCAGGACGCGCGCGGCCAAGCCCAGGGGTGGCCCCCAGAGCCATCAGCAGCTCTCCTTGGGGGGCTTCTTGGCTCCGGGCAGGAGCCTCGCGGACGCGGACGCGCGCTTCTGGTGTCGCCACTTGGCCCGGCGGTTCTTGAACCAGACCTGGGGAGGAGGAGGGACTGCTCAGGCAGGGCCCGAGGGCCCCGGGGCTCCCATAGGTGGACCTGGACGTGGACCGGCGGGGCGTGTGGGCGGACGAGGATCGTGGACACTGGACAGTCGGCACTGGACAGACACTGCTTTTAGATAAAAAGGTAAGGACGGTGCGACGGTAACCCTGTGCCACCCGGACCTACCGTCCCTTCCCGATGCTTCCCACCCTCCGCCTCCGCCCCGCGGCACCCAGGGCGCCCCCTCTGCCGCTCTGTGCTCCTGTGAGCTCCCCAAATTCTGGAACATAACGCCTTATTTACCACCAGGAAAAATAAAAGTAAAATAAAGGAAAAATAGCCTTACCTCTCCTCCAGTTCCAGCAACACTTTCCCCGTACCTGCCTGTCCCCGCCCGCCCGTCGCCCCGGCCCCGGCCCTGCGTCCCCCTGCTGACCCGGGCCTCGCGCCGCGCCAGCCACCCGCGCCGGGCCCGACTTTTCCAGGGACGGACGCCGGAGGCCAGCCGGCCGGTACCTCCACGCGCTCCTCGCGCAGGCGGATGCGGCCGGCCAGGCGCTCGCGGGTGCCCACGTCGGGGTACTGGTTCTGCACGAAGAGCGCCTCCAGCGCCTGCAGCTGCTCTTCGCTGAAGATAGTGCGGTGGCGCCGCGTGCGCCGCTGCGAGCCCGCGCCGCCCGCGCCGGGCAGCGCCCCGGAGCTTCCAGGCGGCACGGCCAAGGGCGAGGGCGTCGAGGGCCCCAGCCGAAGCGGCCACGGCAGCCGAGCGCCTGCGGGACGAGGGCGCCGTGAGGCCCGGGGCGGGGAGCCCAGCTCCGCACCCACCGCGCCGTGCCCCCGGGGCTTCTCACAGCCGCGCCCACTCACCCAACCCTGCGGCCGGCTCCGGGGACCCGCCGGGCGCCGCGCGGGGGCCGCAGCAGCAGCAGCAGGCGCAGGGCGCGCCCCTGGGCGCTCCTGGCTCCCCGGGCTCCGCCGGGCTCTGGCGGCCCGCGGGCTGCGGCGGGCGGGCAGCCAGGGCCGGGGGGCTCCGCTCGGGCAGGTTGGAGAGGATGTGCTCGATGGAGAAGGGGCAGGGCCTCCCTGGGCCCCTGCGGCTCGCCGCGCCCCGCGCCGCTGCCATGCCGGCCGGTACCGGCCGCCACGGCCGTGGGAATATATACGTCGTGGGGAGCGCGCGTAATCCCCGGGCCGGGCGCCGGGTCCACGCGGGCTAATCCTGCGGTGTGGCCAGGAACGAGCTAATCCCCGACCGCGGAGGCGGGAAATCCCGCTCCGCATCGGCGCGTGGGGGCCCCGCCGTGTGGCGGGAGGGGGCTCGCAGTAAACACTGTGCCCCGCCAGGGAGACCCCGCCGGGAGGGCGGGGAGGACGCCTCCCACAGCCCGCGGGGCCCGGCTGCCCTCCCTCTGCGGCGGGGGTGGCAGTTCACAGAACGCCGAGACCCTGGCAGTCCCTTGCCTGGTCGTAGCCTGGGTACTGTCCTGTAGCCACAGCGATCAGGGCCGCTCCTCGTCCTCTTTGAGGTCCTACCGAGGCGGATGAATAGGTCTGGAGAAACCTGCCCAAACTAAGCCCCAAAACCTCTGGGCTCCAACCTTAAATGAGGCCCAACACCATCAGCAACCCCACGACCCCACCGCTCTTCTGCCCCAAACCTCACGCCCGCTTCGGAGGAGCCCACATCAAAGTCTCCTGGAAGAAATGGGGGCGCAGGAGGAAGCCAAGTTTGCTCATCACCAAACCCACAACCCTACTGCCCCGTTCTCCCAGTTCCCTGCCTTCCTCCTGGGTCAGGGGGGCCTTCTGGGCTCCACCCAAGGCCCCAGTGCTCTGGAGCGCCCCTTCCTCCTGCTTTCATGTCCCAGAATCCCCCTGCCCCACTCTTGTCACAGCCATGCTTCTCAAGAGTTGAGTCAGGTGGGCTCTCCACCTTACTCTTCTGAGCAGTTGGACTTCGTCCACTTACACACTGACATGCCGGTTCCCTGCACTTTGACAAATCTGGTGAAGACTGTTTCATCTCAATTAAGCATCACTGGACAGCCGGCCAGGCACTTCTACTTAGGACCCTCATCTCTGGTTGGTTCACAGGACAGAACAGACTGCCAGCTTATACCTCAGCTGTCACTTCCTGTGGGACCTTCCATAGGTTCCTTCATTCCTCTGTGCCTTGGTTTTCCAATAGATAAACCAGCATAAAAATAGTGACCTAGGGGAAGCCGGTATGGCTCAGTGGGTTAAGCACTCACTTTGCAGCCCCAGGGACCAAGGATCAAATCCCGGCCCCGGCCCTTGTGGACCCATACGCTGAACTGGGGAGTGCCCCCAGTTCAGTTCTCACTGGGGTGAGACCCCGGCCCAGTTCCTGCCCTGTGCAGCCCCGCCCACCTGTGGAATGAAACTATGTGGAAAAACCAATGATGTGCAACTATGGAGACTGTTCTGGGCCCTCCCCAATAAAAATAAATCTTTAAAAATAGTGACCTAACTCAAGAAGTGCTCGTAGGGCTCAAACAGTTACTAAGTATGAGATGTTAGAACCCTGTTTGGGTGGGTGGTGAGCAGGTTGTTCCATGAATGGCTGGTTGCAGGGCAACACAATCACATTTTCACTCTTCTTTCACCTCACCAGCCCTTTTTCAGATGTCTTGGTAGACTCCTGCTGATTCCATTCCTGTCACAAGAGCTCCAATTTAGGGTGCCCAGGACTTGTGAATCTGGAGGCTCAGTGAAGGAACCGCCTTCTGTGAGTGGTCCTGCTTCATGGTTGCAGGATGGCTGCCATGGCCCCAGAGTTTCCATCTCTTCCCACCTGTCCTTTTGAATGACCATGAAAACCTCTCCCAAATGACCTCCATCCCAGAACTGGGTGTGGCCCCAGTTCGGTTCTTGCCAGGTGAGCTTCCCATGCAGGAGGCCCCATGCCCCTGCCCACCTGTGTGGAACAAAATCATGTTGAAAACTCATGACATACAACTATGGAGACTGCTCTGGGCCCTCCTCCTTCCCTCTGTCTTTCTCTGTCTCTGTCTCTCTCTTTGTTAAAAACAATAAAATAAATCTTAAAAAAAAAAAAGAGAGAGATGAGTGTAAGTTTGCTGTGGTTGGTTATGGAACTCTAGATAACCAGACGGGTTTGGTACTTGAATGGGGATGCTGTTTATACAAACCCTAAATCACATGGCATTGGCTTTGGGCAATGGGTGGAAGCTGGAAGGATGTGCTGAGACTGACAGTGTGTCATAGAAGAAAGTGAAGAAAATGTCATTGGAAGATGGAGGGAAGGAGACCCTAGTTATGGAGCCACAAAAAGTTTAGCAACATTGGTGCCTGCAGTAGAACAGAAAATAGGAAATAAAAAATGTGCCTAATGAATGAGATGATCTAGCTAAGGAGAGGTCCAGAGAGCATGTTGAAGGAGCTGCCTGGCTACTTACAATGAACAGAGAGGAGAGAATTGAGTCACAGAGGGAAATATTCAGCCTACAGAGTTAAACACATGGCAACCACATGGACCAGCAGTTCTATTCCTGGAGATTCACCTCAGAAAAGTGAAAACTTGTTCACACAAAGTGCGGCCCACGAGTGTTTAGAGCAGCTCTATTCGCCATCACCAAAGCTTGGAAATAACCCAGAAGCCCATCAGCTGCTTAGTTGACAAACATGCCGTGGCCCACCATGCCAGGAAGGAGTCCAGAGTGACAGTGATACATACAACACAATGGATCTTAGCACTCCAGTGATCCAGTTTCTGATTGCCATCCTTAGAGTTGGTTTCCTGGGATCACTGACTCCCAGTACCAACTGTTTTAGGTTAAGTTCTCTAGATCAAAGCCCCTGTTTCCAAATAAGTGCACATTCACAAGTCCCAGGATTTAGAATGTCAACGTTCCTTTCTGGGGGACATGACAGAAATATAGGGTGACTAACCATCCTGGTTTGAACACTGAGATTCTTGCCTCCTGGGAAACTGAGATAGTTGACTACCCTGGAAGCATGACAGGGCTGGGTGCAGGGTGGGGAGTGCTAAACAAGAAGGCCGTCTAGGTGAGAGGCCAGGATCCGTGAATCCCAGGGGGAAAGTGCAAAGACATGCACTGCTGCAGGTATGAACCACCTTGAGGCAAACCAGGGGCCAGCCTTTTGTGCCCCAAGCCAGTTCGTCCTTGTCTGAGCTCTGCCCCCAGCTTTGCAGGGCTGCTGTGTGAGCAGCTCCACCACCCAGGGCAATGCTCCAAGGTGGAGGCAGCTGTGTGCCAATAGCCGCCAACATTCAGAGAAGCAGGCTGGATGCACCGACCACTGAAGGGGTCTGGACAGAGCCCCAGTGTCTTCCAAAGTGCCACCCACTGGTGTCCATTCCTCCCCCTCAGTAAAACGCCCACCTTTCCACCTAGCGGCCTGGGTAAATGCACACCTGTCCACCCAGGGAAGTGGCCAACCTACCCAACCGTGCACCTTGGTAAACGCTCACCTGCCCCAGAGCTGCCCTAGTACTTGACATCCCTCTTGCTCCCCACCCCCAAATCTCATCAGTTTTATTCCCCATGTCTGACCCTCTTCTTGTTGCCAGCCAAAGGTGCCTGCCAACTGGGCCTCCATCATGGTTTTCCAACCCATTCCTGGCCACTTTCCCCACCTGACCCCCACCTTCCAAAGTGAGCCTGGCACAGAGGCAGTGATCTCTGCAAACAGAAATCCAGTCATGTGTTCCTTTGCTTCAAACTCTTGGGATAAGAAGGTTATCTCCATGGTCCTCCAGGGCCCTGGGCTCTGCCACCTCCATCCATCTGTCCCTTTAGGCTTCTGCCTCCTCTCTCCAGCTGCGCTCTCAGTCAGCTCCTCCAGTGTACACTTGCAGCCAGCCTGGCCCCTCTCAGCTACCCTGGGCATCAGTGTGGTCCACAGAGGGGCCCTCCCAGCTCACCCCACCTGCCTTCCACTGGAAGTTCCAGGCTCCCTCCACCTGCACATACTCCTTGACAACCCCAGTCACTCCTGGCTGACATCACTTCTGCTTCCCAGACTGAAGAGAAGGCCTGGATGCTTCCAGAACTGTCAAAGTAAGTCAGTGCCAAAAGAGAGGGGTAGGAGAGGAGTGCAGAGGGGCTGGGGAGAAGCAGGGGCCATGGAGGGAGGGATGGATGTGCTGAAGAGTCGTAGGCCCACTGGCTTTGGACAGTCCTAGAGATCAGGACTGAAAAGCAGGCCCAGCAAGGTGCAGGGCAGGTTTCCGGGTTAGGTCGCTTGGGCTAGATAGAAGTGGGGTGTATGTGGTTCCTCAGAATCCAGTTGAGATGGCACCCAGAGTGGAGGTGGGGAGGAGGTCCTGGGTGCAGCTCAGAACTGGGGAAGGAGGACTCAGGACAGAGGTGGGGAGGGGAAGGAAGGGTGTTTGAAATGCCCTCTGCTCCGCGGAGTCCTCCTCCCTCCCTCTTCCTTCCCAGCCAGCCACCGGCGGGCCATCAGGATTCCCCTGATTGCTTTCTTTCATCGAGGTGCCTTTCTCTGCAGCGAACGCCCGTTAATGCCTCCTTTATCACGGAATTAGGGGATTTAGGGCCGATCGCACAAAGAGGCCCTCGATAGCGGCCATAATCAAATGCCAATCGGCTCGATCTCGAGCAGGACCAGGAAGAAAGCGAGCACCGGGGATTAGCGTGGACCCGGGGCCTGGCGGGGCTGAGATAGCATCTCATGGTCCCAAGGCTGAAGCCGCCGGGGAGGCTGGCCACGGCCGCAGAGAAAGGCCGGCTTAACTGTTTGGCGCTGAGGATTCTGAAGCCATTAGAGGGGATTAGCACCCGGGTTAATCTGCTTTGGCTGCTCAATTGTCAGCAGGGAACGTGCGCAGTGGACACCTCGGCAGAGCAACCATGGGACTTCTGCAGTCTAGGCCCTGGGGCTGTTCTCTATTTCCCTGGCTCTCACCAGGTCCAGCCTGGCCCCAAGGACCAGAGTGAGGAATGAACACCATAGTCTGTCAAGCCAATGCTGATGCATGGACCTGGCCCACTAGGTGTGAGTGGAGTCCATCTCTTGGCTCCAGTCTTTGCAAATCTTGCCAGCCTTCCACTGAGTTCAGAGATGGCCCTGCCCCTCCTTGGGGTCACCCTTCCCATCTCTCGGCCAGCAGAAGGAAGGACACCTCCCTTTCTCCACTCAACCTTTGTGACCATGGGTGTCAACCTTCCCACTGAGCTTGGGTTCTTCAGCAAGGTGCACACACTGCCCCATCACACATGGCCAGTAAGCAGGTTGTGGAATGGATGGGTAGGTGGGTGGGGGGGTATTACAGAGGCCAACAAGGAGCCACCACTTGCAGATCCCCCATCTTTCCCTTAGGGTCCCTTCCCAGGGTATGTAAGGGGCATGTTCATTGATCCACTAGCTGATACAGCCAATGTGATGTCACCTGCTACCTCCCCCACCACTTATCTCTAGCCACCTCTCACTTGGTGGAGCAGGGTGCGGGTGTCCGGGCCTGGGTCTCCATAGCTCCCAGGTAGGTCCTTTGTCTCTGTCTGGGCTTTCCCATCTGAGAAATGGGGCTGGTTGAGAGGAGGAAAGGATTACCTAGGAGGAGCTGACTGCTCACTGCAGCTTTCTGTAGGCACTCCCTCCCAGCCCCGGCTCCTCCTTCTGGGTTGCAAATGACAGGCTCCCAGAGTGGGGGGACTCAGAGGTGTGACCCGGAAATATAGGGTTTCCTGGTCCTCCTTCTCCATGAAGATGAGGCAAGGCAGCCGTGCCTTACATGAGTCTATGGGTGGCAACAGGTGGCCAGGCAGGCTGAATGGGGAGGAGGCAGCAGTGGAGAGGCTGATGGAGCCCTCTTGGCCCTATCCCCTGACCTCATCACCTTTTCTGTGACAGACTGGGAACAGTGGAGCAAAAGCTGGAGGAGAAAAAGTCCTTCCTTCTTCCACTTGGCAATGACAAGGGACTCTCCAACCCAAGCCCTGTGGAGGGACACAAGGCTGAGCCACAGGACCGGGCTCTGCACCCTGGGAGGTTAATTTTGAGAACACAGGTAAGGGGCCGTGCGAGGAACGGGGGAACATGCCCCCTAACTGCATGCACATAGGCACAGCCTGAAGGACATTGCGAATGACTGGGTAAAGGTCGAGGGTGAGGAACAGCGGTGCGCAGCGGTCTGGGGCTAAGGGGAGGGCAGCCTGAGCCGGAGCAGTCGGCCTTGGGAACCAGGTGGGGAGGCGGACGGCGGGTGTGTCCGCGAGGCTGGCGCGTCAGGTGGGGTCCTCGGCAATGCCCAGCGTGGGCAGTGGGTCGTCGGGGCAGGAGTCATCAGTGACTCGGGGAGCGGCCGACGCAGACTAGGTCGAGGAACTAGCGGTGAAATCTGAGGACCTGAGGCTGCGGGGAGAGATGCGAAGAGCTCGGAACAACTCAGCCTCGCGCTCGGGGGAGGAGCGTGCCCCGCGACGTCATCGGCGTGCCCCGTGATGTCATCGGCGTGCGCCGGCCTCCGACTTCCGGGCGGGAGCGTTGTCGCCTTCAGCTCTTTCCCCACTGACCAGGCTCTCTGATCGCGTCCCCTGTCCCAGAAATATCCTCGGAAATGGGCCCCGAAAACCTCCTGGGTTCCTCCCGGGCTCACAGACCCCGGGCTCCGGACCTGCTAGGCCGGGCGCTGAGAGAGGCCCAGATGGTCTGCGGCCTTTAGCAGCCAGCCGCGGAGCGCAAATGAGTGGCCGTGAGGAGCGACCCTCTTCTCGGCCGCCACAGCCCTTCTCCTGCGTCCTGACCCAGCCCCCGGGTCTCGGTCGCGGGCAGTTGATTTACCTTCCCCCCCATCGCAGCCCTGGGGGAGTCTCCTGGACACTGAGAGCAGGGGTACCTTGCCGGGTCTCCGGCAGCGGGGTGAAGGGGGGGGATCGGGTATGGGATCGGCCTGTGCAGGGCCGCAGGCTGGTCAGAGCGAGGAAGCTGCCCAAGGCTAAGGTGACCAGATTTTAACATTGGTAAAGCGGGACACCATTGTCCGGGAGGGAGGGGGTTCTTGATTAAAAATTTGGTCTATCTCCCGCCGTTCCCTAGCTTGTCATGCATTCTTTCCAAAAATCGGGACTTCTTTAAAACGCGGTCGGGCGCGGGACAAATTGTTAAAAATCGGGACGTCTGGTCACCTTACCCAAGGCCTCAGCAGCTTCCTTGAGGCAGTGCTTTCTAGCCAGGGTTTGGGAGGCAGGCCGCTGCAGGCATCTGAGCAATGCTGAGGAGCAGGAGAGGCATCGTTTACCTCCTGAGGTCATTTCAGATGACACCCCTGTGGCCAATGGAGGATTAAGTAGGAGGTGGGTGTGGCTGGCCAGGCAGAGGGAACTAAACTGACAACAGTTGGGGAGGGTTAGGGGTCAGGGCTTGACCCAATCTGACCAGAGGGGAGGTTGTTCTCTGGGATATTTGCCAGGTGGGCATGGGAGGAGCAGTACCACAAGGCCACACCAGGGGCCACCATATTTTCCCTAGGTCACCCACACTGTTAGCCTAGGTGTGGATTCTGAGTGTTTTGTGGTCTTCCTGTGGTCCTTGGAGACCATTTCTCCACTGTGCCTACATCTCTATCCCTGCCCTGGTGTGACCAGTCCCTGTTCCCAGATCTTGAGGCAGGAGCTCCTTAAACTGCTTGATTTTCTGCCCCTGACCAAAGACTCTGACCAGTGAATATGCGAACACATAGGAAGTAAAGTCCACAAGGAAAATAACACTGGCATCCTCAACTGAGACTGTTTGTTAAGGCTAAGGGCACAACCCCCCAAGCAATACCCTTTGCTGGCTAAAAGGAGGCAGACCACTTGTCATGAGTGACTGGATTTTTGTGTGTACTAAGCTCAGATTGCCATTCATTACCTACACAAGGACATGGAAAAACCCAAGGGGCACTCATGCAGTACTAACACCCAGTAAAGGAAAGGTTCAAGAAAGTTGGGGTAGGGGACTAAGGTCTTTGCCTAGAGGGTCTAGGGCATCCTCAGCCACATAGCAGTGAGGCAGGGCTGGCGGTTGGCATAGAAGTGTCCACTACCCCACCCTCTGCTCCTTTGCCCTGTTTCTGAGGCCATTGACCCTCTTGGACACATTTTGTGATCCCAGGCTGGAGGCTGTGCCAGATAGTGAAGGCTGCCTGCAGCTGGAGGCTGACTGTGGCTTCTGGTAGGCAGAAGCTCTAGCTGTGGGCAGACGATGATCTGGGTCTCCACACTCCTCAGCTCCTCTCTCAATAAACACAGTGCTCTGACACTGGCTTGTAATCAGGCTGGAGGTCTAGTCTGCTGTTTCCCCATATCTCTCTGCCCCTTTGCCTCCATTGTCAAAAAGGCAGGCAGTGGTTCTAGTCCCAGTGCCCTGTCTGCACTAGTCCCTGCCTTCTCTCTGAGGCCTTCAAGGTGTTGGTTATGCAGCTGGGTTCCTTCCAGGCCCCTGCCTGCCTCTCCAGCTGTTGTCTTGCTCACTCCCCTTCAGCCTCATTGGTCCTCAGCCCAGACACTACAGCTCTTTCCTGTATAAAGGACACCTCTCTCCCACCTGCCCCTCTTCCCTCAGGTCTCAGCTCTCAGAACTGAAGCTACCTACTTCTTCAGGGAGCATGTGAACAGGGGTATTCACCAGAGCAGGTGACAACTCTGTACTCACAGCCCCAGTTCAGCCTTATCTGGCTGGGCACAAGAGGGGACCCTGGAGGTATGGCAGGATCACTGACCTTCCTGGGGAGAGAGGGATAGGGATTGCTCTTGGGTATAGGTCCCCATGCCCTGCTATCAGCCAAGGGCAGCCTCGGTCCCTTCCTCTGGGGTGCTGGTGTGTAGTCAGTGAGTAGATGCCATCCCTTGAGATCAGTGTATGTGCTGCAGGGTGGAGTGGGGTGAGGGGAATGAGTCTTCTCAGGGTCGTTGCCAGGCTTTGCCTGCTTTAGAAGCTACCTGGAACTGCGGGAGACTGCAAACTAAACTCAAGGAAAAAGCTACCTGTGTGTTTACTCTGTTAAGCATTGTTCTAAGGAGGCAGAAGCTCCTTAGACTGCCTGATTTTCTGTCCCTTACCAAAGACCCCAACCAGTGAATATTGGGGGTCTTTTACCAGGATGACAGGGATTGTCATTTCATCTTCATAACCCACTGTGTGGGCTCTTGTCACCCCATGTCACAGAGTAGGAAACTAAGGTTAGGTGACTTGCCCAAGGTCATACAGTGAACAAATGGGAAGCCAGGGTTCTGTCCCCTCTACTTCCTAGGATTATTTGGCCTGGAGGGCAGGTGCCAGGGGAGCTACGTGCCCCTACCTCTAGCCTCAGTGGTATATGCTGTGAGCCAGCACTGTCCATCATCTACTCTTATCCCCACAGCAGTTTCTGAGGCCGAGCGGTGGCCTAGGGTTGAGACCACAGCCCTGTGGCCAGATAAGCTTTGCTGCTGGGCTCTTTCTCCTCTATCGTGGCAGAGTCTCCTCTAGACATCAAGAGCACACATACCAGGGAAGCTGGGATGGCTCAGCGGGTTAAGCGCTCGCTTTGCAGCCCCAGAGACTGAGGAC
Source organism: Craseonycteris thonglongyai (assembly GCA_004027555.1). Taxonomy (NCBI): domain Eukaryota; kingdom Metazoa; phylum Chordata; class Mammalia; order Chiroptera; family Craseonycteridae; genus Craseonycteris; species Craseonycteris thonglongyai. The sequence continues at coordinate 31,319 of PVKE010003419.1, read as the reverse complement.
CGAATCCCAACCCCGGCCCATGTGGACCCACATGCTGAACTGGGATGTGCCCCCAGTTCGGTTCTTGCTGGGGACTATGTGGAAGGCTTCCAGCTCAGTTCCTGCCCTGCACAGCTCCGCGCCCACCTGTGGAGTGAAACTATATGGAAAACTAATGCTGTCAACTATGGAGACTGCTCTGGGCCCTCCCCCTTCTCTCTGTCTGTCAAAAAACAATAAAAATAAATCTTAAAAAAAAAAAAAAAAAAAGCACACATACCACTACTTCAAAACCCTGTGTTCCCCAAGATCACACTTGGCCCTCGGATCTGTCCTATATCCTTTGTACCTCTGGACTCCAGGGATCCCAGTGCTGTGAGGTTGCTGGGTGTGTCACTCTCCCCTCAAAGGAGCAGCTCCAGGGACCAGACCTTCCTACGGAAAGGCTTCCTATTGGCAAGGTATTTCCCAGTCTGAGCCAAACCTTTGCATGACTGGAAGGCACATTCTGCCTCCACACAACCTGGGGTTCTAGTTCATCTTGTCTGTCCTGCTCTCACATCTCCTCTTGGCTCTCAGGTTGTGATTCCCAGCTCCTGATCTGTGGTGGGAAGAGGGGCCCTGGGGACCTTCCAGTTTAGGGATGTGGCCTCCATACCCTATAGGGCTCCCACCTGTGCCTGGATCCTGGGATCCCAGCATGAGGGACATCTTCCCCTGAGCTTCAGGGCTGTGGAGTCAGACACCCCAAAGACCATGGTCAGGCTGCTCTATCCCCTCTCGCCTCAGGGCAACAGCTTCCTAGCCTGGGTAGAGTGAGGAAGGGCACCCCCTGCTCAGAGCCTCAGGGGACCAGAAACTAGATGCCCCACAAAGCACTTCCTCTCCAGCAGACCATTTCACAGAGAAACCAAGAGGAAGATGGGTCTAGCCACAGGTTGACGGACAGGAAAGAGGTCAGGAGAATGGTTTCCCTGGTCCAACCAATAGTATGGGGCAGTTTTCCACTCTGCCCATTCAGTGCTGCCTTCCAGGTGACTCTGAGAACACCCCCTCCAGGTGACCCTAAAGAATCTTGGCCAGAGGCCCCAGACAAGGTCTGCATGGAGCCCAGATATTCCATCGCCTGGTGCCCGGTCTCTGTGGGAGATGACACTGGGGCTACAGCTGGCTCATCCACCAGCCCACCTGCTGTCCGGTTTCCCTGACCCCCTCCTCAGTTGAGATGGTCCTGATCGTCACAGAGGAGTGGTCATCACTGCCCACCCACAGATGGACCTATACAGGGACAGGAGACTGTGACAGGATCCAGTTTATTCTGCCTTGGGAGGGTGGTCCTGAGAATGGTGGGTGCTACCCTATCCCAGGCGGAGGGAGGGCCCAAGGGCCAGTTAAGGCCAGTGGCGGGAGAAGCAGGGGGCATGCAGCCCCTGGAATGCAGTGAGGCCAGGCTGAGGCCCAGAGGCAGCTGTGGTAGGCTGGGGCGGGTACCCCTGCTGCCCAGAGTGGAAGGCACTGGGCTGGGATTGAGCCGATTACAGGGCCATGGACCCAGGCCACATAGGCACCCCGGGAAGCAGGGCACAGGGTCACATGACACAGAACATGAAACACAGGCACATGGCTCATAAGTAAGCACATGGACAAGTGGGCACAGATCCACAGGCCAGAGACACCCACCCTTGGCTGGACATATAGACATGATGGGGGGTGTCACATGGGCCACAAGGGACACATAGTACTATAGGACACATGGACTCAATGACCACAGGGGACAGGCCTAGGCCACAGAGTTCAAGGGACAGGGACAGGGGACCTTTTGGCACAACTGCATTGGAATTTTGAGAAGAGGGTGAAGGGGGCTGGTCTGGAGGCGCCTGGGTGCAGCCACCATGCAGACCTTTAGGGCTCAGTCTGTCTTCCATACTTTGTTGAGCAGCTTTACCACCTCATCATAGATGATGAACACAATGGCCACGTCCAGGCAGACCCGACCCAGGCGGGGGACAGTGCCTTTGTAGAATCTGAGGTGAGATGGGAAAAAGAGGTAGATGAGGAGGCAGATGAAGGACAGTGCCTCTCCCTGGACAGTAGGGTCCTGACACTGGAGGAGCAAAAACAATGGCCTAAAGGTAAGGACCCCTAGGGGATGGACTAGGGTGGGCAGGGGGCTTGGGGTGAGGCCCAGGGAGAAGGCCAGGGAGGGGGACAACAGCTCTGACCCTTCCCCACTCACGCCTTCAGCCCCTCATTCCTTAGGATCTGTAAGCTGCAGTCCCAAGTATTTCGGTATTTGTGTGCCTCCAGACCCTGCAAGACATCAGCATGCCACAGGACTCAGCAGCCAGCCCTTGTCCCAAGCTCCCCTCCTTCTTCTCAACCCCATCCCCCATCACCTGCATTCGGGTCTTGATCACATCCAGAGGAGTGTTCCCAAAGACACTGGCTGCACCTGCGATAGCTCCAAACACGCCGGTGATCAGTGGGTTCATGGGCTTGTTGGGGTTGTCCCCTGGATGTGGTGGGGGTTGCAGTCAGGTGACAGGAAGGTAAAGGGGCCAGCTGAGGGCTGGGGAGGAACATGGACCAGGGTGTATGAAGGTGGGGGACTCAGGGGGTGGAACCCTGGCAAGGAGGCTCCAAAGTGTTTGGAGGTGGGTTGTTTGATCCATAGACGCACCTCGATACCAGTTGCGCAGGGAGGTCATGACGAAGAAGCGAATGGCTTGGTTGGACCCCTGCTTTAGCACGGTGGCTGTGAGGCCCTGGTATGTCCCCTTCAGCCCTAGGAGCAGGTAGGCATGGGAGTTACTTACACATAGGCTCCAGCTGGGGACTTGGGGGAAGCTGCATGCAGGAGCACCAAGGCAAGAAGGGGAAATACATGCAGATTCTTTCCATCCTGGCTGAGCTCTCAGACCCTACCTGAGATGGGTGAGTGGCTCACCTTGTTCCCGAATAATCTCCTGGACCCCATGGAAGAATCCTCTATATTTGGGGTTGGGGGAAGTCTGGTCATGAATGAACTTCACCTGAGAAAGAGAGAAGCAAAAGAGATAGCTACAAGGGTGCCACTGCAAGGGCACACTCGGCCCCTGGCTTGTAGGCCCACAGCTCACCCAGGTCAGGCCAGAGGTTGGAGGGGCAGCTCTTCAGCTGGAAAAGGCCACTGTGAGACTTTGAGGCCCAGGAGACAAGAGGGCCTGCTTCACTAAGGAGCCTCTGCAGTCACGTTTGCTAGTGTTGCCCATAGCATAGGCAGCAAACATGCATTACATTTTTTGTTTATAAGTGTTTTTAAAAAAACCACCTTTCACTGCCTTTGGGACAGAGTCCAGCCTCCGTGGAGGCCTGTCCTGCAGGGCTCCTGTACCCAGCTCCACAGGCAGTTCTCCAGGTACACACTTCCCCCTCATGCCTCACCACCTCAGTGTCTCCACGGGGCACAGGGTCACAGCTACCCCTATCCTCCAGCTCCCCTCTTCATGGTTTGTTCTCTACAGGGAACTTCTCACCTTGATGGTCTCCATGGGGCACACGACCACCACTGCCTCAGCCACACCAGCGCCTAGGCCACACAGAAGCCCGCGTGTGCTGTCCAGATGTCCCTGGGCGTCCCGCATGTGATTGCTGAGGAATTCGAACATCCCGAACCTGGGGCCCAAGGCAGTGGAGTGAGAGAGGCTGTCACCCGCTGTGCCGGGCTCCCAAGATCGCTCCACCCCCAGTACACCTCACCTGACGGCCGCCTTGGGGATGGAACCGTAGAGCAGAGAGCTGAGGCCTCTGTACAGGCCCAGGACGCCATGGCTGTGGACTGTCTGCCGCACACAGTCCCCTGGGGGAGGGGGTGATCAGTGACCCCAAGGTCCCTGGAACCCGCCCCCCCAGAGCTTCCCCGCTGTGGCCCTCTGCTCACCAATCCCACGGTAGCGCGGAGGGTGTGAGCGCTCGTCCAGCTGCAGCTGCGTCTTCACGTATTCGGTGGGGAAGGTGATGCAAATTTCGATGCCACCAGCCAGGCCGCCTGCAGAGACCAGACCAGGCGACCCTTGCCTGACCGCCCCGCCCCGCCCACCACCACTCAGGCCCCTCCCCCTCCTTGGACTTTGTCCGACTAGGTCCCCCACCCCCTGCCCTACCGCCCTTCCCTTGTTGCCCGGCAGGGGCACAGATGGGCGGAGGGGCGACACGTAGGAATAGTGCCCGCAAACCGGTTGGGGACCAGGGCAGCGCCCCCAGCCCGACCCGGAAGTGGGGCGGGGCCTTGGCGTTCTAGGCCCACCCGGAAGCGTGGCTGGGATGGTAGGGCGGGTGGGTTGGGGTCCATGTCCCTGAGAGGCCCACCTGCCAGGATGGCCTTCCCGGGGTGCGTCAGCTTGGCCTTCCCGGGCGCGGGTGCAGCGGCCGCCAGGGTGCGGGGCGCAGCCATGGCGGGGAGGCGGGGCGCCAGGTATCGGCTGCGGGTCCGAGCCTCCTGCACTCGTCACAGTCCGCGGAGACGGTGGCGGGAGGCCGGTTATGTCCGGGGGCGGGGCAGCCGCGTCAGCTACCGGGCTCCGCCCCTCGTGGTCCGAGCAGGGCCCCGCCCCTGCTCCGCCCCATGTCAGCTGGGAAACTGAGGCCGGGGCGGGGACTGCAGCCTAACCAATGGCCCAGCCTACCAGCCTGATTCCCTGACAACGGCTTGTGGCCTGGCCAGGGGCGGGGTCATTGGAAGGTGGCGCTGCGTGGGGAGCTGTGGGTCAAAGTGCAGTCTCCTAAACCCGCCCGGGCTTCGAGCGGGGCCGGGAGCGGGAAAGAGCGGATTTGGGGTCTGCCTCTGCCTGGAGCGGCAGGACCCCTGGAGATGGGGGTGGAGACACTTGGGATAGCCTCATTCTTACTGTTTGAGAGTTTGGCCTTCCCACAACGACCAGCAGAGAGGTTACCTTCTGGGATTTAGAGCTCTGTGCCATGCAACACGATTGGGAAAAGACCCGAAGTACACCTTGGATGTATCCCCTGGGCACCTTTCCTGGGCGGGTGCAAGCAAGGACCCAGCCCTTGGAGTGCCCACAAAGCTCTTATTCCCTCCTACCCACAGCAGTACCAAGCACCGAAGCTTTGCCTTGATAAACCGACTTTAATATTCGTGATCGGTAGGAGGCTCAGAGCCAGTTTAGGTCTGTTCAGTTGTGTTTGCAAAATGGCCTGGAGGGGTAAGCTCTGCCAGTGCCCAGTGAAGAGAGGTGCCCCTTTCCCCCCTGAGCGCAGGGGACTCCTTGTAGACAAGAATTCCCCAGGATGCCTGGCGAATCGAGTTGACCTCCCTTTCTGGTGACTGGAGCTGGTTGGTCATCTTGGGTATTTAAGGGCTACCTTGACCTCTCCAGGTTCCAGGATGCTCAGTAGCCATCATATTGAGCTCCAGCAAAAATAAATAATATCCAGGTGTTTCCGTCTTTCATTAGGGTCTTCTGTGCTTCTGGGGTGACATTCTCCTTGGAGAGGTTAATAACTCAGTAAAGTGTTGCCATTGAGTACCCACTACACACTGAAGCCGTATACAGGAGGCTGGGAGAAAGCAGAAGCAGTGGCACAGCCATAGGGGAAGCTGGCAGGGGCTGGGCCTGTAGCAAGGTCTGCTGCTGTCAGCATCAGCTGCGGGCCTGCAGAGGGAGAAGCCAGAGGGTTCCTGCTGCCCCCAAGTGGCCAGGGGCCCAAGGAGCAGGGCTGCAGACCAGCCCAGACCACCTAAGGATGAGGCATGGAAAGTACCGTAGGTTCCAGGAGGCAAGCTGCAGTTGTGGGGCCAACCCCAGAAGCTGGCCTGGCTAGAAGGCAAGCTCATCCCCAAAGTGGGACACTTACTTATTAGCTCAAATGGCTGGGTCTCACTCATGCCCATCAAAATCTAAAAAAAACAGAATGACATTAATGGTAGGTGGGCACAATGACCCCAGAGGAACACAGTTGGTGGGAAACTCACATGCTGTACATTTACATTACACTCTTAGGCCCGTGTTAGTCCTGCAAAGGCACTCCAGGACCCACCAGCCTCTCTGTGCAGTAGACACCAAATGATCAGTCTGTTCAATGTCCAGGCCATCCGGGCAGGCTCTCAAGTGCAAAACCTACAACAGCCTTACTGTCAGGGGCCAGGCAGGGCAGCACACAGCAGCAGCTCACAGTGGGACAGTTGCCAGGCACAAGGAACAGGCAGGGGCACATCAACCAGAAGGCAGTTGCCCTCAGAGCAGTGAGGACAGTGGTGACGTTTTTTCAACATTCCTAGACCACTGACCTTCTCTACACCTGGCAGCCATCATGTCCTTCATCCCCTACCCTGTCCATTCCCACCCCAATCTGAAGTCCAGCCAGGGAAGGATGGCGTGAACTGCCTCCCCTCCCTATGGGACAGGGGCTGTAGGGTGCCACCTACCAAAAAGGAGAGGGGCGGGCTCTACCACATGCTTGTCTTGCTTATGTAGACTCTCCGAGGCATCCAGTCTGTCCACCTGCAAAGAGGCAAGAGCACATGAGTGCCTGCCTAACAGTCTATATGCAGTCTGGGCCTGGGGGTTAACTTGGGAGGCAAGCACACAGACTCTAGGTGAGTTAAGAGCCGAGGCCAGGCACACGGGGTAGTGCTGCAACATCACTGACCACTGCCTCAGTCCACAAGGTGAAGCCCCTGTAACTAGGAGATGGGAGCACCCAGTAGGGCCCTGGTGAACCCTAGCCGCTGTTCCAGCTCACTAGTTTCCAAGTGGACATCTGGCTGCCAGGTGCACTGAACAGGCTGTGAGTACAGAATGTGAGTGCAGGCATGGCTCACAGGGCCGAGTCCTCCTCTGGATACAGGAATACCGCCAAGACAATACAGTGGTTACTACTTCCAGCCAGTCCAGGCTGTCTACCCCTCTTAAGACTGGTCACCTGATACCTGGGACCTTCTACCTGGCACAGAGGATGTACCACCTGAGAGGTGGGGGCAATGACAGCCATCTGAAGACAAAATGCACATTGCCCTTTCTCAACGCTTCATCAGGTGTTGTCCTGTGCACTTCCCACGGGCTGGCTGGCGCATACAGATGGAAAAAGAACAGAGTGAAGTGGTGCCATGGGGGGTGTAGGACAAATAGCACTGTGCTAGTAGGGGTGGCAGCAACTGTGTCTGGGACCCTCAAATAAGTACTTGAGTATAAAAGAATAGACAATTATGTGCCCCCTGTGCAGTCAGGTCTGTTAAGAGATGAGGCCAGGCTCCAGAAACCTAGAAGAGAGCTCTGACTCCAGTCCTATGCACTCCTCTCCTCTTTCCTCCATAGGCGGAAGTGAGGAAGGAGCAGGACAGCCATCCTCTCACAACCTGTCTGCTCTGCCTTCAGCTGGCTCTACTGGAGGGTCCTGGGAGTTGGAGGATTCTCAGAGGGATGGCCCTTGAGCTTCCCAGATGAATAAAGAGGCCCAGGATCAGGGTGTCCAGTTAGGAAGTGGCTGTGGCCTTCTTGTCTGGGTCCCTCTGGCTCACAGCAGTGTCGAGACTGCTGGGCCCCAGACTATGCCAACGACCAGCCCACATCCCACCACTATCTGAGAAACCCCTCATGATCACCCCCCTCTCCCTATCATGATAGGCACCTAGTTTGGTGCTGGTGGAGGTACATGGGGCAGGATCAAGGGCAGGTACCATGGGAGCCCCTGCTTTTTAGGACTAGGGGAAGGTGTCTGGGGACCCCAGGCCAGGGGCAGGGTTCTTCCAATGTAGCCTAAGCACACTGTGCTACCCTGGGTTAGCTGTGTGGCCACAGTGCTAAGGTGACACAACTGCCAAGATGACTTCTGTCATTTGCACAGAGAGGAAGCATGTTCCCCCAAGTCCTCAGGGGGGGTCCCCTGAGGGTCCCACCCCCTGCAGCAAAGTTCCTCTTACATTAAAATGTGGGCCTCAACAACAGGAAGAGAATCAAGCCACATTCCTCCTTATTTATGCAGGGGCTCAGAACAGACTGCTTCCGGGTTAAGACAACTTTAGGATGAGAAAAGCAGCCCACTGTGGACAAAGCAGTTTCCATGGACAAGCTACACAGAACACAGACACCACCTGTAGGGAGCTGCCATTACTGTGGCTGAGGAACCAGGGACCCTTGCAAATACAATCAGCCCATGTTTTCCAGAAGCATGCAGCTCAGGCCACATGGTCAGGGCTGCCCCTCCCCAGCCCCCTGAAGAGTTCTGGGAAGCTTCCCACTCACATGTGCTATGTGGGTGGGACCAGGATGCACCTAGTGGTCCCTCCGTCTGCATCCGGATAATGGCCTTGCATAGCCCTGGGACAGCCCTTCCTTGCCAGGGGCTGGACTGCTCCCAGGAGGCTCTGCAGGTAGCAGGCAGAGCAAGACCATGCAGACAAAGCTGGCAGCACCAGACACTCCCATCCCCCTGTACTTCCTGTTTCTTTCCTAAGCCCCACAGTAACCCTGGGAGGCTCCTCCCTTCCCTGCACACTGAAAGAAGCCTCAGCTCCTTGCATTTTGGCATTGAAAAAGGTTAAGTGTATGGCTGTATGGGCAAGTAGGCACTGGTGAGATACGGCTTTTCTTCAGGGAGTTAAAGTCAGACATTGCCGCTTCATTTAACAGCTCATCAACCTGGAAAGAAAGACACAGTGGGATACTAGGGACACCAAGTGACATCTGGAGTATCAGAAGCAATGTGCCAAGACACAAGTATGGCCCCAGGACCAGAGCAATGTGTGTCTGAGGAGCTCCCCCGTTACCTGTCAGCTTTAGACCTGAACACCAGTGCCTGCAGGGAGAGGGGACGACTGCCTCCCTTGTCAAGGTGTTAGTCTTAAATACATGTTAACATTCCTATCCAGTGTTCTTCCACTAGCCAATAGCTGGGGCTGTGGTAGACCTTCTATGAGGGTGCAGGGTCCTCCACCCCCCATGATGATTTTCTAGAAGACGTTAATGTTGGGTAGAAAACCAAGCCTGAAGGCCTCTCCCAACATCATCCTGGGCTGGTTAGGCAAACTGGGCCAGCCCCCACTGGGCCACCACAGGACCTCTGCAGACCCAGGCCAGGCGCCACAGCAGGGCAGGTACTTACTTTGCTCAGGTACTCCCTCATCACCTGGATGAAGTAGGGCATGGCCAGGTCTACCGTGTTGTGCTTCCAGGCCAGCTCCAGCACCACATCTGGGGGAAGCAGGTCATAGCAGGTGAAGAGGGAGGCTGCGAAGCATTCCCGCTTGCCCTCTTCCAGGAACCACTGCAGCAACTTTCCGGCCAGCTCAGCATCCCTTGACTCTGCAGTGTGCTGTATGGCGTCCTACAACCAGGGCAGACACACAGCTTGGCCACCCTGCCATTTACCACCTGAGGCACTTTCTGGGTCTACAGGGCATAGCAGTTGTGCTGAGCTCCATGAGGCCCTCACCTCACCGGAAGAGGGTTCCCTGTGCTTCAGCTGCCCTCTGGCAGATGAAGAACCACCTCCAGGAGGGCTGACAAGGGCACTGAGTATGGTCCTGGCAGCTGGCTCTTGCACAGCCGCTGAACTGCCCAGAGGGTGGTGGCATACATGGTGCACGTGCCCTGAGAGACAGGCTTCAGCCTCAGAGCCTGATGGCATGCAGAGGGAGTGCATGGCCACTGGAGGATTGGTGACAGCGCCAGCAGGGACTGCTGTGAAGGCCAGAGGTGCTAAGCTTGGGCCAACAGCCAACTCTGTCCTTCCAGACTCAACATGGAGCAGCTACAAGGGACAGGGCTAGTGCTCAAGAAATAGCTATTTGCTCCTTCTTCCTGACATTAAAAAGTCCCTCAAAAATCCTAATCACTGCTTTCATACTTGCAAATTTCTTACTCTAAACTAAATTATAATTTAAAAAATCATAGCCACGCAGTGTTAGTCATCAGTAAATTAGTGATTTCTGTGTCAGCTCCCTCAGCCTCCATGACAACATTCTGCACACTCAGCTGATGAGAGGCACAAGCATAGCTGGTGTCAAACAATCTAGCAGTCACTAACTGTGACTGCTGCTACCTGGAGACACTAACTGTGTTGGCTGCTATTGCGGTCAATGATCCTCAAGCCCACTCGGTTCCCTCTAACATGAGGCTCTGAGGTCTCCCTGGAGACTGAAATGAGAGCCAGAGCCCTGTTTGCCAGTGTGTGGCACACCCCTTTGGCCCTCCTCCAGGAAGAATCCTCTCCTACCTGCTTGCTGCTCTGTTTGCAAGTTCCACCTTGTCCCCACACTGTTCATACAAAGGCAACAGGTCCCTTTTTTTCATCAAAGTCAGTGGAGATTCAAGTGAACACTCCAGGACAACTTCAGGTCATGTCTCTCCAGATTCTGATGCCAATGTGCCACACTGTCCTCCAATCCAGCAGGGCCTACTCCCAGCTGATTTGTTTTCAACCTGCATCTAAAAGCTTTTCCATCCCTCCACAGGCCCTGGGGACTGTCTCACAAACTCTCATAGCTTCAAATGCCATCACCAGAAAGTGGATGTTTCCAGAACCTGGCAGCTTCCTAGGGGATCCAGGTGCAACAAGCCCCACAGGTGGCCTCTCAGTCAGTGCCCTTCTCCCACAGCCTGGGACCAAGCTCGAGTCTGGGGTTCTCCCACACCTTCCTGCTTCTCATAAGCACATCTCTGTGCCACTACATCCTGTCTCTCCACCTCTTCCTAAATCATTGCTAGATCCTGCCAGAACCCCATTCTGGCCCCTTGCCCAGCCGTTTCTGGCCCATGATGTCACCTCTGCAGGCTACTGTACTTCATTAGTGGGCATGAGGGGGGTCCAAGCATCTCTTATATCTGTGTGAGTCCCCGAGCCCTCACCTGCCCATGCCCTGACAGTTTCCCTCATGCTCTGCCTGTCCTGCTGTTTCTCAGAAGTCCCAGGTTCTGCCACCTCTGCTTAACCGGCTCTCCAGGTAGTATATAAACCTTGAGGTGGTTACCCCTGACAGCTGACAGCCCACTGTGCTTTTACAGCCACCTCTGCAATCTAGAAAACACGCTCTTGCTGCTCCACAATTGTCCCAGTAGCTAGTGGTAACCACTCATCATCCCTGGGGTGGCCTACTGTGACCTCCTGTTCTCCCAGGACTTCCACCCAGCATGGGCCCTTCACCAGGACACTGCTGAAACTGTGTGTGTGTGTGTGTGTGTGTGTGCGCACTACTTTAGCACTACTCTTGCCTCCACCTACAAGATGTAGCACTGAATTCTAAGGTGTGACAAACAAATGTCCTCTGGGGGTCAAAGTCACCCCCAGCTGAGAACCACTGTGCTAGAAAGTATGCCAACTACTTTCTGCCTACGACTTTGTCCTGGGCTCTCTTCCTGGTACATACCACTCTGAGTGGCACTGCTGGTTGGAGGAGGATGGATAACCCTCTGGCAGTGCTCACAGCATTGCTTACTCACTCACTTCCTGTCCCAGTTTGAGAGGAGCCTACGTATTCAAGGCCCCGGCGTGTACCACTGGTGGGACAGGGCAACTGTGACTACTCTGCCAAGCTGGGGGCATCTTCCTTCCAGACAGAGCCCTGTTGCCACCTTCCAGGGATAGCACCTGAATACCTTAATGTGCTTGCTGTCCCAGAGTTTCTGAAGCATTTTCTCTTAGCTCCCTCTACAGGGACCCTGTCAGCATTTCAGAAAGGACCACAAGCACTGTCACTAAGGGAGAGGAGATGTCACATAACAGTACCAAACTGGAGATGGCAACTGGGGAGAAGCTCAATTTGCCCTGATGCCAACGGTGTCTAGTCTTAGTACATGTACCATGAGAGGGAGATGCCTGTGTTGGGCAGAGGGTGGCAGCTGTCAAGTGTTCTGAGCAGGTACACACAAGTGCTGAGGACAGCTCTGAGAGTAATATCCTCAAGTCACGCTCACAGCCTGCAGATTGACTCCCAGGTCACCTGACACACAACCTTTGGAAATCAGCTCAGCCATGCAGCATATTACACAAGGGCCCCCTTGTGCAACTGTACTTTGCCCCAGTAGGGAGATGCCAAGCAAAGTGATAGCAATGCCTTTCGGGCCTGGGATCTCTCCAGCAGCCCACCCTGGCTGGCAGTTGCCTGGACCTGGATCTGGACCCAAAGGTGGTGCCAAGTCACCACTCAATGGCAGACACAAGTATTTTGAACATGATTTTAAGTGAGTTTTGGTTTTTTTTAAAGATTTATTTTTATTGTTTTTTGACAGTGAGAGAGATAGAGAGAAGGGGGAGGGCCCAGAGCAGTCTCCATAGTTGACAGCATTAGTTTTCCATATAGTTTCACTCCACAGGTGGGCATGGGGGTGTGCAGGGCGGGAACTGGGCCAGGAGCCTCCTGCATAAGCCCCGGCAAGAACTGAACTGGAGGCACACCTCAGTTCAGCATATGGGTCCTCATGGGCCAGGGCTGGGATTCAATCCTCAGGCTCTGGGCTGCAAAGTGAGTACTTAACCTGCTGAGCCATCCCAGCTTCCCCAAATGAGGGGTTTTTAATCCCCTAAATATTGATAGGAAGTAAAATAGGTGCCAAGTAAGTGCTGCCATACTGTGTTTAGAAAGAGTGAAACTCACATATAACTTCTGGGAAAAGAATCGACTGTGTGAGAGCAAGTTCTTTTTTTTTTTTTTTAAAGATTCATTCCATTTTTCGAGAGAAGGTATGAGACAGAGAGAAGAGGGAAAAGCCTGGAGCAGTCTCCACAGTCACATATCATTAGTTTTTGACACAGTTCCATTCCACAAAAGTGAATGTGGGGCTGCACTGGGCAGAACCAAACCAGGGGCCTCCCCCATGGGAGGCGAGAAACTTCGCTGTCTTCTTGGCAGTTACCAGTTGTACAGTAGCTCAGCACATGGGTGTGCACAGGCAGGGGCCAGAATTTGATCCCCAGGCCTCGCAGTTGCAAGGCAAGTGCTCACTTGTTGAGCTATCCTGGCATCCCTCTAAATAATTTTTAAGGGCTATAAGTTATGATAGATAATGATCCTCTAGATTGCTCCTAATTCTCACCCCGTGTTCTAAAAATGCTGCCTCCTTAATTTTATCCAACCTGTCCCCACCATACGGTCTCCTGGCAGAGAGTTGAGACCCCCCTGGCCCCAAGCTTCCACAGGGGCAGTCAGGGAACTGGGACCGACCTTGTAGAGATGGTCCTTCTTGCAGAGCTCCACGCTCTGGGCCCACCGGTTGTTGCCCTTGTACAGATAAGCAGCAATGCGCCTGAACTCGATCAGCTGGTGCTTTTCCAATTGCTGTGCCAGGGCAATGTTGTCAAAATTGTTGTAGGCGTCGATAGATGCTCTCAAACCCTAGGAGGACATGGCATTTCCTTGGGTGAGGGACACGGTGGAGCAGGCACCAGGCATTACTCCCAGTGGCAGTTACGGCCACCTTGGCCCCAGAAAGGCCCCTGCTCATCCACCTGGGGTGCTGTTTGTGGCCCACACTCCCTCCTGTACACAAGCAGCCTGATGAGGACACACTGGCTGGTGCAGAGAGGCCTCTCTAGTTCCTGAGCACCAAAGGGCCAGCGTCACGAATTTGTGGAGCACAGGAGGCTGCTGCTGCCTTCTGACAGGACTCTTTCCCACACACCCACCTGATAATCCTCCTCTTCTGTCAGCAGGTGGTTGAGCGCCTCATTTACACTCCTGTTGTTGTGGCTCTGGACTGACCACAGGTAAGGCTTCACCAGAGGCAGCTGGCCTTCCTGACATTGGGAGAAGGGTTAGGGCACTCAGTCAAGTCTTCAGAAAACTACTGGGCTAGGGGCCCCATGACATGCCAATGGGCCGGTGTGTGCAGCCCAGTTCCAGTTCTCCTTCCAGACACCGAGAACCCACTAACCCTATATGCACTCACGCACAAAGAGCAGCAGAAACCAATTTCATCTACAGACATTTTATTTTAGCTGGAATGGAAAGCTGTATCTGAAACTGAAATTAGTTTGATATACTTAATCTTGAAATTGTCTAGGGATCAATTTAAAAAAGTTTATTAAGTACTACCATTCAGATGACTGTGGCCTAGAATGCCCTTCTCTAGACCTGGGCTTCTGCTGACTCACCTTTGAAAAGAAGCCGACAGTCCGGGTGTGGTCCAGCCGGGGCGCCAGGACAAGCAGCAGGTCATTGATGAGCAGAGGTTTGTAGTCCAAGTAGAACTGTAAAGCTTTGTAGTAGAGTTCCAAGTTGGAAACCTGCAGGCGGGTGAGGCCGAGTGGGATCAGCCATGATAGCTGCACTGCTACCTCAGATACTACATACTGTATTTGCTGCACCTCCTTCTGGTCATGATCACCTCTTAGAAGACTGGGCAGCCCTCCCAACATGCCCCTTTCCTATCTTTGTGACATTTTGCTCCTCAGCACTTGTTACCCAATACCCTAAGAGGCAGGCCTTTGTTTCCTGTCTCTCCCTGGCACCCACCCTGTATGTGAAGTGGCAGATGCTCAGCCAGTCAGTACCTGTTGAGTGAATAAAGGTAAGAAGCCAGAATATACCCAAGCACCAAAATGTGGTTTTAATCCAAGCAAGATTCCCCCACCCTCCTCAGGAGGCTTAGCCTCAGCTATAAGCAACATGTCTTATTGTGTCCCAGATACTCTCCAGGAAGACACTTCTGTGCTCAGACTGGGCAGCCTGGCCAGCAGAAGGGGGCTGAGCTGCTCTGGGCTGACCTTGTGAGCCTGGGAAGGATGTCTTTTAGGTCTGCTGACTTCAGGGCCTGGCATTCAGGGGAGAGCAAGGTGGTTCCTGCCCTCCAAAAGGATGTGTGCAGAGGTCCAGGGGTACACACAGGCACAGGATGCTAGAGCTATGCTGGGTGGAGGGGTATGTGTGGTGGAAGCCACCTGAGTTCAGGTGAGCCAGCAGCAATGTGGGGCCCAGGGATGTTTGCAGACCAATAGGTAGAGGAAGAGGACTGTCCACAGCCCTGGTTGTCACTGATAACTCTCGCTGGTCCCTGATAGCTTTACACTCCTCTTCATTTGACTCAGACATGCCCCTCTCAATCCAGAGCACTAACTGTCACAATAGATTCTAACCTAGATGGGCTGCAGGACCCCTAGTGTTTGTCCCCATGGACACAGAGGAGAGCACTGACCCTCAGTTCTTGCATCAGAGTTCTAGAACCTGTTCTTCCAGGATGGCCCTTCTACTCAGCATAAGACTAGACCAAGCAGAAGGGGCTGTGAGAATATAAGGCGGGGGTGAGTGGCTCAAGTCCACTTTCAGTGGTGAGTTGTCTACTCTAAGCCTCATTGGGCCTGCCAGCAACACTTGTAGAATTACTGTGGGACAAGAGAAGATTGTGTAAAAGTTAGATAAGCCCATTTCACTGAGGATCTCCCTAGGTCAGGGGTGGCGAACCTTTTGGCGATTGAGTGCCAAAGTTTATGAAATAAAAGTATACTCACTCAACTCACGTGCCAACCCATCGAGTAAGATAGAGGTATCGATTATTTTTATGTCTATAAGAGCATAAACAATAATTTTTTAAATGGTATTCACAGCTCCGCATGCCGAAATAATTGCTCCTCATGCCACTTTGGGCACGTGTGGCATAGGTTCGCCACCCCTGACCTAGGTGCATCCTGTGCCTTTGGAGAGGCCCCGCCCCTCTGCAGGCAGGAGAGCAGGCAAAGGTGGTGGTAGTTAAAGGGGTTTCCTCCTTGGGGCACACAGGACAACCTGCTTTCCCCGCCTTTTATTTTTATTTTTTTTTAAAGATTTATTTTATTGTTAGAGAGAGAGAGAGAGAGAGAGAGAGAGAGAAGAGAGAAAGAGAAGGGGGAGGGCCCAGAGCAGTCTCCATAGTTGTACATCATTAGTTGTGACATAGTTTCATTCCACACAGGTGGATATGGGGCTGCAGGGGGCAGGAACTGAACTGGGGGCCTCCCATATGGGAGGTGAAAACCTTTGCTGCATTCCTGGTGGTTTCCAGCTGCACCACAGTTCAGCATATGGGTTTGTACATGCCAGGGCCAAGATTCGATCACTAGACCTCGCAGAAGCAAGGCAAATGTTCAACCTGTTGAGTTATGCCAGCATCCCTTTCCCTGCCTTTAAAATAAGCTCATGCAGCCTTCACTAAAGCATGGCCAGAGTGCCCTGTGTCCCTCCAGGTGGACAGCTGAACAAAGCACAAATTGCAACACTCTCTTCCCTTTGCTGTGGTGACCATGAGGCTGGACAAGAGATGATCCAGCCATTCTGGGCGGGTAGGTCGGGGACATGTGTCCTGTTGGGCTGAGCTACAGATGTGGAGGCACCTGGAACCCTCAGGATGCAGGGGTTTCATTACCCTCTGGATTGACAGCTGCTCCTACAGGGCACTGGCGACCACAAGGTGCCCTCATCTGGAGCAAGGCACCAGGATGGGAGCATCTGCAAGGCCACAGACACTGCTATGCCTGTGTTGTGCATGTTGGACACCTTGTCTCCATGGATCCCTGGGCCTGGGACAGGGCATCACCTCGGTTTTGCAGAAGAGAAAACTGAGGTTTAGATATTCTGTTACAAGTTCAAGGGTGACCAGCCACTGTGCTCTTGTTTCTGACATGTATAGCACTACCTGTGAGAATCACCTATTGTATATGGGGCACTAATCACTTGTTAGGGAGGAAACATTATGTCCATTTCATGGATGGGGTAACTAAGGTTCACAGCAATGACATCAGCCCAAAGTGACAGAAACAGTGAATGGCTGAGTCAGGATGCAACCCTGATCTGTGTTAGCAAGGCTCCTGCCCCAGCCCTCTACCACAAAGCCTTCCTGGTAGCTAGGTGATTCCAAAGACTACTCTCATGTGCCCAGAGCGGACAACATTCCCTCTGCCAGGCCACAACAGCTGGTGTCCTTCATGCCACTTCTCTTTCACATAGGAGGTGACAGGAACCTGTCTCCCACACAGTAGTCAGGCAGAGGCATCAATGCATCACACTAAGAACAGAACTCAACTACTAGCTGCACAAACACTGCTCTCCCACACGACACAGTCTCATCTGTGAGTGTGTCATCAGACCTAAGACGCTGTGCTGACATCTCTTCAGAAATCTGCTGATCCTGACCATCATCAAGGTAGTCCGCATGCAGATCAGGGGGTACATCAGCCACCTGGACAACTACAATGGCTAGGTCCTACTAAGAAACAGAAAGCATTGCCACCTCAACCACGGCATGTCATCACCTTTACAGTGCATCCTAATATCAGAGGAGTTAAATGTGAATAAAGACCCCTAGAATTGATCAGGTATGGGTTATCTAGCATGTTTTTCATGTGTGCCAGGGCACAAGATTGTGTGATCTGCCTGCCCTTCTACCAGCAACTGGAAGATCCCACTCAGGGCTGGATATCCCATCAGACAGCCAAATTTCATATACCACCACACTGATTAGTGTGGATGAGTGTGACCTTTGGGCCAAATGTTTGTTCTAACAGCTCCTAGTGAGGGTGGGTACTGAGACCTAGCTGGGTGTCTTTATCTGACACCCAAGGCCTGCCCTCAGCAGTCACGTGTGGGAAAGAAGGCAAATGAGTCCCAGACCCAGAGGAGAGGTGCCCACACCCCACTCTGGGAGTGGTGGAATGGCCACACAGTCAAAATGCTCCCTATATTGGCACACAGCAAATGGGAGAGGTCTGAGGGTAAATTATTCACCCAGGGCCACTGGGACAAAACAAGGATACTCAAAGCAAAAAGCCCAGGGACTGAAAATAAAGAGCTTCATCCCCTTTCCATCCAACATGCATGCAGAGCTCACAGAGAAGAAGCAGTTCCGTGACCAGAAACACAAAATAGCAGGGGTCTGCATGTTCATTCCAGTACTTTGGGACAGGCCTAGTAGAAGCAGGCAGAAACTGGAGCTCAGGTGCCCTCTTACCTTGGCAATGACATCCTTGAACTGCCCTTCTCTCCAGGCATCAGTAGGGTGATTAATCATGGTGAGGACAGCATTGTCATACTCTTCGTACTTGTCATAGAGGAACACCAGCTCTGCCCAGAGGTGTGCCTGCTCTGCAGCTCTCAGCACCTGGTGGGACAGCCATGGCCGAGGGTCAGGCTGGTGTCACCTGTGTACATGGTAGCCAGAATTTCTAGGAGGATCGGATTACCTTTGGGATGTTGACACGAGACCAGAAGAGCTCCAGGTGCTCTGGCATCTTCTGTGGCTTGAACTTGGAGTAGAGGATGGCCAGCTCTGTGAACATGCCCATGTGGGCCCGCTCTAGGCCCAGGGCTGCCTCCAGCAGGGTGATCAGCTCCTCGAAGTAGCCCCGATCCTGAGATCAATAGCCACTTTTGGGGTCAGGGTGAATGCATCTGACTGCAGCCTTCCTATGGCAGAGCCCACTCCCAAGGGAGGGAAGGTATGTGCTGGCTATAAACTTTTGCATCTAGCCTCAGCTCCCCCTGGGTTGTCTACCCTGCTTATAACCTGCTTGGCTCCCTTCACATTAATGACCACAAACCTTGAGGACTACGCCCAGAGGATTATTTCACATTCTCCTCAATCCTTCACTTTCTACAGATAACCTTGCTCCTGCTTCACAGAAAATGGAAACCATTAGAAAATGCCATGTCTACCCACCTTCCAACACCTGCACCCACATTCTGTTTACAGGAATGCCCTCTGTACTAGAACCCACCCAGCCTGGAGCTCTAGGTCCCATCGCCTCCTGCCTACCAAAGCCACTGCATCAGCAACTCTTCTTTCTTGACATCAACATTCCTCTTTGCAGCTTGCCTTCAGCAAACATACTGCTGATTCTCTAATCTCAAAATGCTCTTTCTTGACCCCATATCCCATTTTTCTACTCTTCTTTGCAGCAAAACCTCCTCAAAAGACCCGTTCCCATTCCTCTTTCTGTTCTTGAGGGCCCACCCTGTCAGGCTGTCTCGCCCCAGGGCCATGGTCACCGCTACCCTCAGCTCTTCTGCCACCTACTGGGCAGCAGGACTCACCCACTGACCATGCCCCCTCCTGGGTACACTTGTTAATCCTTTTCCCCCCATTTAGGAAAAAAAAGAGTGTAGCCTGCTGCTGCATTCATTTAATCTTATACAAACATGGTTTTCAATGTGAAAGTAAAATATAAAAATTGTTCTTGGAGTTATTTCTAAACAGAATTTGTCTCTAATCCTAATGTAACAGAAACATATATGATGATCAGTATTTTTTTAATATATTTTTATTTATTTTTACTTTTGACAGAGAGAGAGAGATACAGAGACAGAGACAGAGAGAGAACTGAACTGGGGGAGCTCCCAGTTCAGCATATGGTTCCGCACGGGCCGGGGCCGGGATTCGATCCCCGGCGCTGCAAAGTGAGCGCTTAACCCACTGAGCCATCCTGGCTTCCCCACGATGATCAGTATTTAATAATATTTTTTCATGTGGTAAATTTCAAAGCACGGAACTTTAGGGGTAAGGTTAGGACTGTAATCTGAATAATCTTGGGATAAACAATGCAGCCTCAAGCACCGCTGGCTATATTCTCAGGGCCAATAGGAATAGGGTTAATCTGGCTGCTCAGAAATCTCCCTCTAGTTCTTCCTATTTTACTCTAACTCATGTGGGAGGCCAGGCTCAGTCTGTGGCCTCTTCTTTATCTACACTCACTCCAGGTTGTCACAGTCAGTCTTTATGTGCCCTCTATATGCCAATGGCTCCCATGTTATTTCTCTTGCTGGGTTTCTTCAATGAAAATCAGACCCTATTTCCCACAGCCTGCTTGACAGCTCTATGTGAACATATAACTGGTAACTCAAACTTAGTATGTTCAAAACTGAATCCTTGTCCTTTCCTCTACAGTCCCCACCTTCAGTCTTCCTCATGTCCACTGATGATAACTATTTCCGTTCAACCTAAAAATAAATGAAGTTATCCTTGACTTTTCTCTCACCTCACACCCAATCCACTAGAACATTACATTAGTTGTACATTCAAAACACGCCCCCACCCCAACCTGATCACCTGATTACTTCTCACCCCTACATCACCACCTCCTTAACTGCTCTCCCAGCTTCCACTTGCCCCTTTGTCTGCCCTTCCTTAAACAATCTGTTCACAGCCCGCAAGCCAAAATAGCCTCCTTACTCTTCAGGTCCTAGATCCTACCTTGAGTACAGCCTCAGTCATTCGTGATGGCCTCTCCCCCTGCTTGAGAGCCCTTCCTTGAATCCTTGGCACATTCCTGCCTCTGGACACTGCCCTGGCCATTGACCCTTCCTCAAATATTCCCACAGCCAGGCCCTACAATTTATCCAGGTCTCTGTTCAACATCACCCTCTCAGTTAGTGCTATGTTGACAGCCCCTTTATGAAACTCTACCCAGGTACTCCTTGTCCCCAAACCTGCTCCATTTCCCCCGTAACTCATCACCTTCAAACATTATGTTTATTGGCTATTAACCTCACAAAATATAAATTCAACTGAATAGGGTTTTTTTGCTTTGTTTGCTGATAATAGGTGCCCAAACGTTTGTTGAACAAATGTTAACAAATGAAGTATTCTATTTGTCAGTATTTAGACTGCTTTATTACTCTCCTTGTTTGCTTTATAATTCAAGCTTTTGTTGAAGCGGTGGAGACCCAGGCCCTGAAGAGACCCATCCCTTCCAAAGAGCTCCCTCTCCTGGACTGTTGCATGTGCCTATCTCTTCAACACTTGATCATCATTTCCTCTGTGGGCCACACACCTGAGGATCCAGGGTTCAGGTTGTAGCTCTGCTACATGGCTGGCCCAATGTTCTCAGCAAGTTACCCAAGGACTGTCTTCACATGCAAAGCACTGACTGAGCTTCTGAAGGTCCAAGGACACAAGAGGAGAGAGAGTACTTTTAAAAACACAAATACCTGCCAGCAATGAGGTCCAGGATACCTAACACACCAAGCTAAGTTAATTTATAGACAGGTTGTCTAGCACATAAAAGGACTTTCCCATAGAGACAATAATTCATCTGTGCTTACTGCACATATAACACATACTAAGGGAAGGACAACCCTTTTATTTGCAGTGTTTAGGTGTCACTTGTTATCTTTATTGCCAGCAGAGATCATCTCTGGCCAGGGACTAGTTACCTGGTAATAACGTATCAGGTCCTCTAGCTCATCAGCGTGAATGACAATGTGAAGACCACACAGTTGTGCCAGGCGGAACTCTTGCCCATCCACACAGGCAAAGCACACCTAGGAGAGGGAAGGCCAGACAGTGTGTGCATCCTGAGACAGGCAGAGCACCACAAAAGCTGCTACCAGGGATGCAATTGCAAATGCAGAAATACAAGAAATCAGGGCTTTTTAAGTTGGATTATGAACAAGTAGGTAACTGTAAGGTGAACTGCAAGAGACTGGGAGAAAAAAATGACATTTCCAATCTGCAGGCCACAGGAATGTTTGATATCATGGAGAGAAGGGGGTTCCTGCATTACTTCTAAGCCATGGAATGTGGAGGTCTGTTTAGGTGACAGGAAAGTGATGCTGGAATTTCAGGTTTGCAGTCTGAAGAGTTTAACAAAGCTCAAGAATAACTGGCATCAGAGCATTCATCTGAGTGCTGCTCACACAGGAGGAGATTACTTTCATAAACATTTTTAAAACTATTTTTCTTTTAGGCACTGTACAGTACATAACTTTAATAATAAGCATTAAGAGGTGAAATAATCCCCCACCCCACCCATGAAGAAAGATGCTTCTGCTCAAAAGGATGCAGAAGGGGTCCTGGAGCTGCACTTCATTTGAATGCTGACCACAAAACCCCTCTCCCCAAGCACAGCTGACTTCTCACAGTTTCCTGACTTTCTGGTCTTCTACATACACCATGTGTTTTCACAGTAGGTAAGGCAGAAAACACTGATAAAAAGAATCATGTGACCCAGAGATAAGTAGTCATTACCTCAAGGCATGACCTTTGCCCACTATTTTCTCTGTGATTTATATACTAGCACCCACCAGATCTCTCATAGATTCAAACACACAACAGAATTACATTGGACAGTCTACTTATTATTTCTCACAGAATACTGGAAACATCCTATAACTCTAAATTATGTTTATTAGAAGGACAGAGTGGCAATATAGACACTATTTAACCAAGGTCCTGGTATTGGAAATTTGATTTTACTCTTTAAAAATTTTTTTATTGTTAAATTTATTGAGGTGACATTGGTTGATAATAATTACATAGTTTCCAGGTATACAATTCTACATTGTATTCTGTCTATGCATTGTATTATGTGCTCACCATCCAGAATCAGCTCTCTTTATGAATCAGCTCTCTTTGATGCCCCCTCCCTACACCCTCCCCACCAGCTCTCCCACCCACCTCCCCTCTTACCCTCAGGTAACCACTAAACTATAGACTATGTCTATGAGTTTTGTTTCTTTGTCGATTTTAATCTTTTATTATATAATACTTCAGGGGATGTTGGGATAGCTCAGCGCTTGTCTCATAATCATGAGGTCTGGCGTTTGATTCCTGGTCCCAGTCCATGCAAACCCATATACTGAACTGTGGCGCAACTGGTAACTGCTATGAGGGCATGGTGGCAAAGGTTCTCACCTCCCATGTGGGAGGCCCCCAATTTGGTTCGCCCTGTGAGACCCCACATCCACCTATGTGGAATGAAACTATGTTACAACTAATGATTTCAAGAGCTCCTCTCACGCCGCCATCTTGATGACGTCTCTTCTACAACTAATGATGTACAACTATGAAGACTGTTCTAGTCCCCTTCTCTCTTTCTCTTTCTCTTTCTCTCAAACAAAACTTTAAAAAAATACTTGAGATTCACTGAAGCTAAATCTTTACAAACTTTCCCACTCACAGATGATTGATACTTTCAAAGAGCTTTAAGATAACTTACCCTAACAATTTACCACAAAATACCAATAATGTCAACTGACACTGATTATGCTAATAGTGATGTAATTAAAAAAAATATTTTGTTATACCACTTATAATACTAATTTTTTTTTTTTAAGATTTTATTGATTTTGACAGACTGAGAAAGACAGAGAGAGAGAGAGAGAGAACGGGGAGGGCCCAGAGCAGTCTCCATAGTTGACAGCATTAGTTTTCTATATAGTTTCACTCCACAGGTGGGCTTGGGGCTTCACAGGGCAGGAACTGGGCCGGGAGCCTCCCATAAAGGCCCTGGCAAGAACTGAACTGGGGGCACACCCCAGTTCAACATATGGGTCCACCTGGGCCCAGGGCCGGGATTCAATCCTCGATCCCTGGAGCTTCAAAGTGAGTGCTTAACCCACTGAGCCATCCCAGCTTTCCCAATACTGATTTTTAAGACAGCTTCTGAGGACTGAATGGTGCAACATGAGGTTCCCGGGGCCTTTGTTTCAACCACAGATGCTAGCTTGAAAGGTGCTTTGTACCATCTCAGAGAACTTGGAACCCTGCTAGGACAACTCAAGCATCCAGACTTGTCCCATGTGGCACAAAGGTGTGGAGTACAAGGAAAGACAGAAAAGACTCAATAGACACACTGTCCAGAGACTTCCCACGCTTACCTCTTTCCACGTCCGTGTGCTGTTGGCTTTGTGGCTGCTGTCCACTGCTGCCTGATACTCCCCAAGGTGGACCAGGGTGGAAGCCAGGAGGGCAAAGTTAGAAACGCTGGTGTATAGAAGCTTGGCCGCCTCGTACATTCCTTCCTCATAACAGCGGTCTCCAACCTATGAACAGTTGGAGAGTTATGCTGAAACATTCTTTTATTAATTGTTAAATGTATAGGGGTGATGACATTGGTTGGTAAAAATTACATAGGTTTCAGGTGTGGTATTCTACATTACATTGTCTATATACTGCATTGTGTGCTCACCACCCAGAGTCAGGTCTTATTCTATCACCATATATTAGATGTTGCTGAGACCTTAAACAGGAAGATTCTCCAGAGTTGGCTTGAAGTTCCTAGGTGTCAGGGCTATTTTCTGTTTTCAAAGGAGGTGAGTGTCTTTCGGATCATACAGCAGTCTGGGCCACTGCACATCTCATGGAGGATAAAATGTAACACTAGCTGCTGCCAGACCCGCTCTTTACTAGCCTATTCCCATGTTCATTGTCTGTCAGCTCCTACATCTGCACCCCAGTAGGCCCAGTCCCTTCCTCCCCACTAATAACTGCAGACCAAGAATCTTGTACCAGGGGTTACCCACCAGTCCTCTTTACTGCCTCAAGCATGCTAATTCCTGCCCACCACCCCTATCTGTGACTGGCCTATGTTCCCAGCCTGCTGTCCGTGGGCAAGCTGTGTGGCTCCACCCTCACTCCCTCAGTTGTACTTGCTTGTACTTAGATAAGCCCCAGTCTTACTTAGAGCAGTCCTCTGCAGACTCACACCTGGGACTGCAGAGCTAAACACAGTCAGTTGAACTCCAAGTGCTGACTGGTCTCTTGAACTTTATGATAATAACCTCAGAGGAGCTTACAACACTGGCAATCCTATTCCCTTAGTCCAGGTACTCTCTCCTTGTCAACCATTTCCTATCTTCTCTCCTCAAATCTCCAACAGCTCTTTTAGTACCTGGCTTCCCACTTCTGAGGAACAGACACAACAAGAGACCTTCTAAAAGCACCAGAACCATGCCTGCCCCTCACCCAGCCACCAAGGCCAACTCTATTGTCACCTGTGACCACAGCTCCATTCCCCTGCTCTAGGTTAGTATCCCGGCCAGCCCCCTGCAGTGATTTCACCCTCTGTATTAAATCATTCCTAAAGCTTAAGGAACCACTATCCTTTTTTCTAGCTCAAAACCAAACCTAAACGGCAGCCCTCAATCTGATCTCAGCTCAGATTGGCCACCACTCTATTTCTACCCTTTCTTTTAAAAAAATGTCCAGAAGAGGTATTGTGTGTCTTAGAGTGTACCCCTGCTTCCCCAGCTCCCACTCTCTTCTGTTCTCTCTGGAACCCACTGCAATCAGGCTCTTGCAGACTTCCCAGCAGGTCATCATGGCCAAGTCTCCACCTCGTGATACGCAGCATTTGGCTGACCCACTGTTCTCCCTCATACGTGCTGACTCAGTTCCCTGGATAACACTCCCTGCTTTTCCCCCACCCCCCACTTCTCCCTGCCCAAGCTTTGGGGTACCCTGGTCTCAGGCTTCAGCACCCTCCCCTGCAATTTCCACCTGTACAATGAAGGTTGCTACATTTACAGCTTTAGTCCAGAATTCTTCTTGGAAACCTAACTCCAATACCCAGCTGGACAACCCCTTGTGGATGCTGAATAGACATCAAACTTGTCCCAATGTAAATCTTGACTCCCAGGACAGGCTGCACACACTGTCCGTCCTCAGTATCAGTGAGATATTGCTCGTATCTGCTCTCACTGCTAGCCTCTGTCCTTTGGTCTGTTTTTAGCACAGCAGCCAGAGGTACACTAGTGTCCTGCCCACATACAGTCCACAAGTCCTGACACATGATGCCAACAACTGCCTCTCCCCACCATTCTCTCTTTGCCTTGAACTCTGAGCCCTCTGGTGTTGATCATTCTGCTTCAGCTGCCAGGGCTGCCTTTGAATTGCTCCTGCAACCCACCAAAACATTCCTTCCTCACAGGGCCCTGGAACTGGTAGTCTTCTCTGCTCTAAGAGGGATGCAGACACAAGTACTCTGCTCTGGGACACCTTCCTCAGCACCTTGTCTAGAATGGCACCACTTACCACTGCCTGCCCTAACTTTGTCTGCTCCACCCGCTGCACTTTTCTCCTTTACACTTACCATTTAACATACCACATTCTTAAATGGATCCATAAGTGCAGAAGTTTGACTACTATTTTCACTGCTGCATCCACAGCCCCCAACCTGGCACAAGGTTGGGGGCTCAATAAAAGTTTACTGAATGGATAAATAAAGAAAGCATTGTATCAAAGGGTGGGATCCTTTAAGACTGTGGTTACTTCCAATTTACAGGAAATACAGGAAAAATGAGTTAAATGACATCATGGAGATGCAGTTGGCAGAAGCCAGACTGTGGGAAACATGGAAACAGGCAGTGGACTGATCTGGCTGATGTGTACTGACCCCATCTTGGAGGACTATGGAAGGTAGGGAACACATCCAGCCTTGGTGTGCTCCCTGCCCAGGCAAAGAACAAGGCAAGCTGTCTGTGCTCTCTAGTCTGACCAATTTCAGGCTTTAACTTCTGCATGACCCAGGGCAGCTTCTCTGACTACCATATTTAAAAGACTCTCCAGCCAGGAGAATCTTGCTATAAATTCAGAGGTAGATTTTGGGCAAGGGTTGTTTTTTTTTCTAATCCTTTTATTAATTTTCTGATTATAAAAGAAAATCTTAATGGTATGGTCACTGATTAAAAAAGAAACTTGGCAAACACAGGTTAAGTAGAAGGAAAATAATATGATACTGTCCAATTCCGTATCTCAGAGTTGTTCACTATCCCTATCTTGGGTGTTTTTCTAATATCCACTTTATTTTATTTTTTTATTGTTTTTGATAGAGAGCAAGAGAGAGAGAGAGAGAGAGAGAGAGAGATACAGAGACAGAGACAGAACTGAACTGGGGGAACTTGGTCCCCGGTGCTGCAAAGTGAGCGCTTAACCCACTGAGCCATCCCGGCTTCCCCAATTGGGTGTTTTTCTAGGCTTATATTTTTATTATATTGTACATGCAAGGTTTTCACTCTGCTGGAACTTACATGGAAAAGTTTTTCTATCACAAATATTTGTAATGGCTATATTATATTTCATCAATGGATGTTATTTCCTTTTGTTGAAAATTGGCTTTCAATTTTTTTTAAAGATTTATTTTTATTGTTTTGACAGAGAGAGAGAGAGAGAGAGAGAGAGAGAGAGAGAGAGATACACAGAGACAGAGAGAGAACTGAACTGGGGGCACTCCCCAGTTCAGCATATGGGTCCACATGGGTCGGGGCCGGGATTCGATCCTCAGTCTCTGGGGCTGCAAAGTGAGCGCTTAACCCACTGAGCCATCCTGGCTTCCCCGGCTTTCAATTTTTATTAGTATAAGTCATGCTGCAATAATTAAATATTTCTATGTAAAGCTATTTAGACTTTTCTACTTTCTTGCGATGTATTTTTACATGTACATTGATGAAGCCCATGATAAGGAATGTAGTAGTCCCCCTTTATCTGTGGCAGAATATGTTTCAAGACCCCCAGTAGATGCTTGAAACTGCAGATAGTACTGAAACCTACAAATTCCATGATAAAATTTAATTTTAAACTAGGCACAGTAAGAAGGTAACAATAATAACTAATAATAAAATGGAACAATTATAACATACTATAATAAATGTTATATGAATGTGAACATTACCTTATTGTACTATATTCACCCTACTTGTGATGATGTGAGATGATACAATGCCTATGTGATGAGGTCAGGTACTCAGAATGGCATGCAATTTAAAACTTATAAATTGTTTATTTCTGGAATTTTCTACTTCATATTGGACTACAGTTACTCATGAGTAACTGAATCCATGAAAAGCGAAATCACAGGTAAGGGGGGACTACTACATGCATATAAAACATTTAAAACTTTTATGCATTACATGAATGCACTAGATTACTTTCCTTTGTGCTCTTTCCCACTGTTTATATGCTTAAAAACTCCTTCCTAACACAAAGATTCAAATAAATATTAAAAAATTTTTAGTAAGAAAAAACTGGGGAAGCCGGGATGGCTCAGTGGGTTAAGCGCTTACTTTGCAGTGCCGGGGACAGGGGATCAAATCCCAGCCCCGGCCCATGTGGACCCATATGCTGAACTGGGGAGCTCCCCCAGTTCGGTTCTCTCTCTGTCTCTGTATCTCTCTCTCTCTGTCAAAAATAAATAAATAAATAAATAAATAAATAAATAAAAATCTTTAAAAAAAAAGAAAAAACCCTCAACTTTTACTTATAATTCTTTCATCTGTAATTTAATTTTGGTTACAGAATTATCCAATAAACTTTTAACCCCTTTCAAAACTCTAACCTAATGTCCAATAATTAATTGGAACTTACTCTGAAATAAAAAAAGTCCACTTTTGTGTTGTTTCAATAAACTGTATTCTTTCAAGAAAAGCACACTTGTAATTATTGCAGAGTTACAATATATTCCACTAATCCTTCATCTTTCTTTATCACTTTTTCCAGGGTTAACATTTTACTCCTGGAAATGGCAGACTTGGGATGCTGGGATAGCTCAGCAGGTCAAGCTCTTGCCTTGTACCCTCGAAGTCTGGGGATCGAATCCTGACCCAAGCCTGTGTAAACCCATATGCTGAACTGCGGCATAATTGTAATAGTCAGGATGGTGGTAAATGTTCTCCTCTCCCATGCAGAGGCCCCCAGTTTGGTTCCCACACCGCGTGGCCCCACATCTACCTGTGTGGAATGAAACTATGTCACAATTAATGATGTATATGATGGGCCCTCCCAGCTTCTCTCTTTCATCTTCTCTCAAAACGATAAAAATAAATCTGAAATTTTTTTCTATTATGCTATCTGGTAATTGCTGACATATGGGAAAGCTATTAATTTTCAACATATTTCTTTTATCTGGCAAGTTACTCAGTTCACTTTGTTCCCTGACGATAATAGCTAGGGCACTTTGAGTCCTAACACCTTCTCAAGAAGAATCATTCTGACATGCACAGCCAGGGGTCTTAACAAGGGACTGAATCTACTATGTGGCTTATTTCTCACCATCACAGATTTGTACTGCTCTGGGAAGTGATCCTGAACCGGCCTATAATAATACACAGTCCCCAGGGGCACAGCCTACCTGCTGGATGTGGGCATTGTTGGGTCCATTAATACAATCTTCTAGCTCAGAGAGACGGCCAGTTTTAGCCAGGGCAAAAATAAGTTCTGTCTCTGTGTAGGATTCACGGCCTTTTTTCCTAGTCATCTGTAGGAATTTAACTAGATCCTCCCAATTGTCTAAAGACAGAAAACAAAAGCAGGTTAAGTTAGAATTGCTCAGTTTAACCAGATGCTCAATTCCTTTCAGTCTGTCCTTAGGACATTGAGTCACCAGTTCTGCTTCAGGAGGGCTGGGGCTCCAAGTACAGTCTAAAAGTTCTTGGACTTTGCCCGCTGATCAGAGTCCCATCCTAGGCGAGAGAAGGGGAAGGGGAAGGGAAAGGGAAAGGGACAGAATCCACAGGAGCCATCTGGGGGATGGGAACCTCATCAGGGGATATGATGCTTATTCCAACCACTGAAGAGGCTGGTGCCACAATCAAGTAGAATGGCCAGAAGAAACTCTGGTTCTGAATCTCTGATCTTATAATTATTATGACAGTGATATCCATTGTGCTTAAATTGTCTAGTCTTGTAAAAGAGGGTAGGAGTCAACTGGAAAGCTACTGTCATTAATAGAATAACATTTATCTCATACTCTTTTGGAAAACTCACTCAGCTGTGTCTTCCTATCTTTGGATGCCTAACACATGCAGATTCCTAGGAGGGGCACACCCTTGCCTCACCAGGTTTCACCCAGTGAGAAGCAGAGCCCTGTGGAGAGAAGGTTCACTTACTGCTCCTGCTGGCTGCCTGGACAACCTCCAGGTAAGAGGAAGGGTCATCAGCTTTGATGTAGGAGTCAATGGCTTCCTTCACCAGGTCTTTCTGGAGCTGGGCGTGGGCCAGCTGACTCCATACAGCAGGCTCATTGCATCTCTCTGCAAACTCATAAGCTCGGTCTAGGTTTCCAATGTGCTCTATCAGGACCTACAGGTTATGAGAGGGTTCTTGCTTTCTGCAACACCCAGTCAGCTCCAGGAAGTAGACAGATTTTTGTTTAGTTTCAAATTCTGCCTAAAGCTGCATGATCACTCAGTACAAAACAACTGGGCATTAAGTATTTCTCAGACGAATGAATGGAAGGGAACAATGATAGAGAAGAGATATTTCATTGAAGAGGTATAAAAGGAAATGGTCAGGCTAAGCTTTTTGGGCCAGGGGTAGGACACAGGAGTTGTCTCTTGACCTTCGGAGGCAAGACAGTATAATAAGGCAAACAGGCTATAAAGGTTCAAAGGAGCTGCTGTGGGAAATGAGATAGCTCATCAGGTAGAAATAGGCTCAGAGCCCCTGTAGAGCCCCCTACATAGTCTGAGCAAGGACATAGCCCATGTGTGAAATGAAAAGAGGGTCTTCTAGATTGAGGTCTCACAGGCAGGTATAGAAAAATGGTAAAGGAAAAAGTAAGGAAGTAAAGAATATTGGTAAGGGAGCAGTTAAAGTGATATGCCCCATGGTTTACAATTGGTTTGGAAATAAAAACCAGAAAAGATTGGCAGACTGGGAGGAAAGGAATGAGGATGAAGGGAAGAGTTCTTGGTGAGGCTGAAGGTAGGCAGGAGGGTTGGTAGGACTGCTCTGAGAAACTGAAGCAGCATGGAGGGTGAAGGGACAGAACATTTGCCATGCATGTGAGCTTCTGGGAATCAAACACCTCAGTCACCAGGTCTGATTGCACACCTTGTGTCAAGTACCCAAGTCCAGGAGAGTGCTGGAGAATGACTGAGAAGTGTGTGTGTGTATGTGTGTGTGTGTGGGGGGCTATAGTCAGACAAAAGGAGCACCAGCAGAGAAGGAGCCAATAGGCTAGGAAGATGGGTCACTGGTGAGGAGCAGAAAAGAATGCAAGAATCTGAAAGATGCACCACAACCAGAGGGTCTGACACTGTTGGTGATGACAAGGATTCAATGTAGAGGGAACTAGGGTCTAGCATAATAGTACTCAGCTGCTCACCTGGATTGCTGAGACGTTCTCATCAAACTTGCGGAAGATGGCAAAGGCCTCCTCATACAGTGCACTGCTGATTGCGATGCTTGCAATGTCTGGGGCATCATAGCTGTCCAGGCGGCTGATGTATTCCATGACTCGAGTGCGGTCTGCTTTGATGGCAGTCAGGATCAGCAGATTCTGGAGATTCCTGAGAAGAGGTGGCAATCAGCATGGCATCAAAGGAATGAAGAATGCATATAACACTCTTAGGCAGGTTGGCCAGCCAAAGACACCCAGTTTTAAAAGTATTTAATATACACACACATGACAAGTAGATATAATAGACTATTTATAAAGTATCTGGGATCTGAAGTCTTGGGAAAGCACCTAAGAGAATCAGAATACCTCTCATCACTGGGGGGCTGCTTTGGCTTTTCAGTAGCTGCCTTCTGCTCCCACTTCAGAAGTTCCTATTCTTCTGAACAATGCCTCCATCAGTTCTTTATAGTTTAACCACATATATTGTATCCCTAAGCAATATAAGTAGTTTTGCAAATTTTGAACTTTTTTTTTTTTTTTTTTTTTTT
>PVKE010003418.1:0-72493 GCA_004027555.1 Craseonycteris thonglongyai | reverse complement strand
GAGGCCATGAGGACCGGGGATCGAATCCCGGCTCCGGCCCAGGCAGGACCCACATGCTGAACTGGGGAGTTCCCACAGTTTGGTTCTCTAACTGTCTCTGTCTCTCTCTCTATCTGTCAAAAAGTAAAATAGAAATAACTATGCACTGAAGACAAAAAGATAATTTCTCTCTATAAATGTGAAAAGATAAAAAAAAAAATAAAAAAAAAAAAATGAAAATTTCTCAATATATATGTCAAATCAGGGGAGAAAAGTAAGTTCTAAGACATTAAGTGTGGTACAATGCCTTTTTTATATATATTAAAAAAAGGCCATGTGCCACTTACCAACAGGTATACCTGCCTTGCCTTACCTATCCGCACAATAGCTACCAGGGCGAATGCCTCCCACCCCATTCTAAAGAGGGAAATGGGTCAGACTGAAGTCTGTCCACCCTCAAAGCCCCTCCCCAACCCCTGCCACATTCAGAAGACACATATATGTATGGTTGGGACACTTGTGCGACTGTTAGTTCACACTGCTTATTTCTGGGAGTTCAGATTAAAAGAGACTTACAATTCTAAGTCAAACCTCTCTATCACTTTTGATCATTTTAAACACAATACTCCACTGTGATGAAATGAGAAAATTAAAGAGGGTTCATATAAAAAAAAAAAAAGGACAATTGGGAAGCAGATCAACTTTCTGGAAAACAATGATTCAGACCCACAACTGATAACAGATGCTGAAACTCCCCAGAACACATCACCCAATCTGTGGGCCCCCCTGCCCCACCTCAACACCTTTATTTTTTATTTTTTTAAACAGAACAATTGATTTTATTTATTATTTTTGACAGAGAGAGAGAGAGAGATAGATACAGAGACAGAGAGAGAACTGAACTGGGGGAACTCCCCAGTTCAGCACATGGTTCCACACGGGCCAGGGCCGGGACTCGATCCTCAGTCCCTGGCGCTACACAGTGAGCACTTAACCCACTGAGCCACCCCGGCTTCCCCGACACCTTTATTAGGTGGTTTGTTGGCTGCTATTCCCTGGGTCCCCAGGGAACTCACCGTTTATAGGGGTCGTAGGTGGGACTGTCTCGGCGGGCGTAGCTATGAAGAGAAGAATGAGGTGGGACAAGAAGGGTTTTGGAACCTGAACTAGCACAGAACTGGGCCCAAGCTGGACATCCAAGGCCAGCACTGGGCACAATGAGAAGAGAGGGCTTCCAGCCAGGTTATGGGCTCTGCTATGATCTCTCCACCTACCCCACTCTAGATCTGTTCAAAGCCTGAACCTTGACACCCCTCCCCGCCAAACAATGCCCCAGGTCCATCTTGACCCTGCACAACAAGGACTTCACCTTGGTCCTGCTTGGCCTCTGGACCCCTGATTGGAAGCGTGCCTCCTCCCACTCCATGCTCTCAGTTCTGCTAACTGGATCCTAGCTTATTGATAATAAAATAAGGAGAACTAAGATGTCTTAGATGACAATGCTTAGGGTCACACAGCTCATAAATGAAGGAGCTGCGATTCCAACCCAGGTCATATGGCCCCAAACCTGTGCTTTTCCATACCACACTGACCTGTGCCTCCATGATGATAATTATAATGGTGAAAATCAGTAGGACTCTTTAGTGAATTTTCCAGACCCCACACCAAACTCTGAACCCACAACAGGTCGTTTAAGCCTCATAGCAACCCTCAATCAATTTCCTTGAACACAGATGTGGCAAAAAGAGGCATCGGTTTGCCAAGGGCTGGCAAGCCTAAGAGGCTGCAGCAGGCGGGCTCTTCACACCATACCAGCCTGAGATCTTAATGTGGGCACTGGCACAGTCCCTCTCCTGGGAGGTGACAGAGCCCCTTTCCCAAAGGAGGAAACTGAAGCTTGAGAGAGGAAGTCACTGACCCAAACTCTAGCGAAGCAGCCTATAACCCTTGACTCTTCCAGCTACCCCTTGCCGCCACCCACTGGCTCCTAGAGCGCCTGGCAGTAGCTCCAAGTTCACCAGAGTGAAGGGAATGGCTGGCAGAGAGTCCACACCCTTTAAGACCATTCCCAACTCTAAACCTTCCCCATTCACTGCTCCACCAGGAGGACTCTCTCCAAGCCACAAGTCTGCTCCCAAAGAGTCTTCCTGAGCCCCAGCTCCCACCCCCACCCCCCCAACCTAGGGCCTGGACTGATGCTGGCAGGGTGGGGGCATGGGGGAGAACCTAACCTACCTGGGTGGGCTGATCTTACGGCCCCTCAGTCGCTTCTCCCGGAACTCCCTCCGCTGGCGCCGGGAGCGACGGCCCTGGAATAGGGTAGGGACCCAGATGGTAAGGGGTGTGCTCTCCCTGAAGCACACTCCTGCCCACTACCCACTGGCCCAGCCCTCACCGAGTACATGGCCTTCTCTTCCTCAAGGGCCTTGGCATGTTTAATGGCCTCTGCCTCCTCCTTGTCTTTCCGGAGCATCCTGCAGAGAGGGATGAGGATCATGAGGGAGTAGGAGGCAGGCAACAGGCAGAGTCACTGCAGGAGGTAAGGAACCATGCCATCCTGGGGCCTCACTCATTCAGCACCATTACTCAGCACCTACTGCATGCCAGGGGTTATTTTAAAATATTTTTAAAGACTTATTTATTTTTATTGTTTTTGAGAGAGAGAGACAGAAAAGGGGGAGGGCCCAGAGCAGTCTCCATAGCTGTAAATCATCAGTTTTCTACATTGTTCATTCCACAGGTGGGCACAGGTCTGTGCAGGGTAGGGCAGGAACCAGGCTGGGGGCCTCCCGCATGGGAGGCATGCCCCTGTGAGCCAGGGGCAAACCAGGGGCCTCCCACATAGGAGGCTCACCCCGGTGAGAACCAAATTGGGGGCACACCTCAGTTCAGCATATGGGTCTACACAGGCTGGGCCAGGATTTGATCCTTGGACCCCAGGGCTACTTGACGGGCGCTCAACCTACTGAGCCATCCCGTATCACCCAGGTGTTATTTTAGATAGTGGGGATTCAGAATTGAAATGAAAAAGCCTTATCCTCATGGGCTTACATTTGGGAGCAGGCAGACAATGACCACACTAATAAAACATGGTATGTTAGATGGTGAACACCTGGATGAAAACATAAAATCACAAAGGAAACAGGTAGGTAGAAGCTGTAACAGCTTTCAATAGGGAAGTCAGGGAAGCCATGAGACAGTGATAGCTGGGGAGAAACCTGGGGAATGAGCTGCCCAGATGCCAAAAGAGCCAATAGCATACAGAATGGCTCAGAGCTGGGATGGAGCCTTGGGCACTTGAGGAGGAAGGAGGCCATGGAGGCTGGGCAGGGGAGGAGTGTGTGGGCGGAGGTACAGAGGCCCACATAGCTGAGACCTTATGATGATGATTCTGGCTGCTACTTAGTAAGGTGGGAGCCAGAGGGTTCTGAGCAGAAGTGCTGTGTTCAGATTTGGGATCCAATTCACTTCCCTGTAGCTGAGACCATGCTGTGTGAGATGCATGGGGTGTGGCATGCACAGAAGGGCTGGATCAGACAAGTGAGGGAATGACCCAGTGAAAAGAAGCCTCTCCACTAGAGGGTGCTGTCCACCAGGCCCAGAAGTGCATCTGGTCAGATCACCACAGGTCACCAGGACGTTGGGTGTGGCCCGTTTCTGCCCAGGTGCAGCCAGGTTACAAGGATGCAGCGCATGAGCTCAGAAGCGCTTGGCGTAGGACCAGGCACGTGAGTGTGCAGGAATGTGGTGGCTTTCAGTACCAGGGTAAGGGCAAAGGACAGAGATGCGAGGTCCAAAGTGGGAGGGGCGTCAGCCAGCAGGCCTCACCTGACGAAGTCGCCATCAGCCATGCCATATGTTGTGGCCTGTTTGTTGAGATCTGCCACCTGCTCCTGGTTCAGTTCGTCCACATCCACCTCCACGTCTGCACCAAGAAAAAGGCTGTCAGGGGTCAAAACTGAGCCAGAGGACAGGGGGAAAAGGGCAGTGCCCCAGGAGGTGGGGACAGGGGGCGCCCACCAGACTGGAGGCTACTGTAGGGAGGGAACGAGTCAGCTCATCTCAGAGTCCCCAGGCTGGCAAAGGGCTTGGCCAGAAATGGACACAATAAACAGTGGAGATGGGGGTGGCCAGGCGATGTGAGGGATGAAAGCCCAAACAAGTGAGCAGTGGGATGGATGAGCAAGGTGTGCGGAGGGAGTGAGTGAGGGAAGTGGGAGGAGTGACTGGGGGACCAACAAGGTGGGTCAGTGTTTAGGAGCAGGATGCATGAGGCAGAAGTGGAAGTGGGATGGATGCTTTCCATGTGTACACGGAAGTTGCTAGTCGGCTGAATGAGAGCTGGGATGAGAGGAGGAGAAAGTCAGTGGATGGCTGGATGGATGCATACTGAGGTAAAGCACTGGCAGGGTGCGGGGTGCAGGATGGCTCTGTAACGGGATGAACACTTGTTTTTTCCAAAGTAGAGAGGAAGAGAAGGGGAGGGAGAGAGAGGCCAACACAAGAAGAGAACGAGGCCAGAACCTAAGTGGGGACAGCATCATAAGGCAGGGTCCTAGAAATAAAGGAGACAGAGAGGGGAGCCGGGAACAGGAGCACATGGGACAGAGGAGAGCAGAAGGCTGAGGGCCCTGGAGCAAGGAAGGGAGAGGTGGGGCTCATGAGCACGGGGTGCCCCACAGAGGGTGAGGGACAAGACACAAAAACGATGCCCAGGGACTGCGGGGGTGGGGGAGGGCAGAGAGGGGACCCCACCGATGTCGGGGATGACCTCATCTTCGTCCGAGTTGCTCTCCTCCTCTGCCGGTGACTCCTCCTCCTCCGGCTTCTCCACCACCTTCTCTACCTCAGCCACTGTACTGTCCTCATAGGTGTAGCCAATGGAAGCTTTCTTCTCGGCCAGCCTGGGATGGGGAGCCCGTGTGAGCCAAGACAGTGCACAGGGGAGAAGATGCTGCACATCAGCCCCTCGAGTTCCACATGCCCTCACCTTCAGGCCCTAGCACATGCTCTCTCTCAGCCTGGAACCTGTGTCCGCCACCCCAGCAGCTTCTCTCTCTTCCTCCAGCCCCAGCTCCAATGCATCTTTCAGGAAGTCCCTCCACACCCCTAGCCCACCAGGGTCAAGCCCTGTCCTGAGCTCCCCAGCCCGGCCCATGATGGGTCATTACTGTTGGTGCAGGTCAGTCTCCCTCCACCAGTTTGTCAGCCTCAAGAGGGCAGGGCCCAGAGTTATCTTGGGTACGCTGTGGTTAAGCTTTGCCCAGGACAGAACAGGGGCCTAGTGCATTATCTGCTGCTGAATTCAGTCAACATTCCCTGATGCCTTCCCAGTGCCATCCTTGTCCTAAAAGTGCGGTCATGGATAATGGTCACAGTCACATCTGTGAAAATGCTTCAGGAGAGAAGCAGCAAGTATTAGGCTCCCGAAGGGGGAAACCTCAGCAACAGTGAGGAAGGAGGGCTCTGGGACAACTGTGCAACAGGTGGGATGGCAGTTGCCCTGGAGGGGAAGGTCATCCCAACAGAGGGAACAGCATGTGTACGGGCCCAGGGGGACCAAGCACAGCCAGATGTGGTGGAGAAAAAAGCAAGATTGCAAGATGGCAGACGGGGATCTCCCTGCTGCAGGATAAGGTCCTGTCCCCCCCAGCCATTCCTTAAGGGACACAGACTTGAGAAGCCCCTTTCCAGAGCAACATCAGCTACTGCTGACAGCAAGCTTATTGCACAGTAGGCACAGGACAAGCACTGTGTAAGTGCCATCCCCTGCCGTCTTCACCACTCCAGGCAGAGGAGACTCCTGCTGGCCCCACCTTATAGAGGAGCACCCTCCAAAGTCCCAGAGAGGGACATCCTTACAGGCAGGATTTGAACACAGGCCTGTCTCTACACAGGGCCTGCTCTCCTAATTGTACGTTCCTATGGGCTGAAGACACATTGCAGAGGTTTTGTAGCAAACCCTTCCCCTGGGGAGGCTGCTCCTTTCTCAGGGGAGGCCACGGTGTACAGGATGGATGAAACTGTGCCCTGGTGGGGTTCACAGTCCTCCTGCCTCCCCCAACCCTGCCATGTCCCATACCCCAACTCACTTTTTCTTCTCGTCCTCACTGGGTCTCTGGAGGCCCCCGTACAACTCGTCAATGGAGATCTGGTACAGGCACTGCTCCTCTGAGACTGCAGCAAAGCAAGGCACATGGGTCACAGGGGGCAGGGGACACTGAGATTAAAGGGGGACACAAGAAAGCAGTGGAGTGTACGAGAGTGGGTACAGCCCAAGGAAGAGTCACCGATTTCCAGATAATCACAAGCTGTGTGCGGTAGGAACACAACAATTGCAGGAGGGCCCTGGCAACACCAGACTTGCCCTGTGACCCTGGTCAAGGGACTTCACTGCTCTGTGCCTCCGTTTCCTCTTCTGTAAAACAGGACCAACTGGTAGAGTAAGCGCTTGGTACTTGGGCACTGCTACTTTATCACTAGTAGAAAGGCCTCTAGCTAAACCCTTTAGAACTCTAAACCTATCCTAAGTCTGGATGTCACCTGGATTTGAACTGGCCGCTCCACTGTGTGCCTCTCTGTGGTTCAGTTTAAATTAAGTATAGTATGGAGCCATCGAGGCTCTCGTTCACCCACAATACCCACCTTAGAGGTTCAGAAAGGTACCCAAGCCTTCCCTGATCTTACCCCAACTCACTGTGAGACCCTGGGCAATTCCCCTTCCCTCTGTGGACCTCAACTTTTCTATCTGTAAAGCAAGGGAAATGGGCCTGGCAAGCAGGGAGGTGACACAGCCCAGCCATCCCTGGCCCCAGCAGCCATCCCAGGTCCCACTTTAGTGTACAAAGCCTCAGGGAAGCCCTGCTGACCTGTCTCACACAAGCTGACTTGCCCACCTTGCTCCAGTCACTCAGGCCTTCCCTCTGTTCCCTGAAGTGCTGCCTCCTTCCCCTGACAGGGCTCTGCTCTCACACTGAGTCCTGAAGCCTATCTCTCCTCACCAGGGAGCTCCTCACTGACCCCAGCTCAGTCAAGCTCAGAGAACAGCACTATCTTAACACCCGCTGCCTTAGTTTGTAATCAGCACCCATTTTCATAGTTATATGGATGCTCCCCTCCCCCAACTAGACCTCTGATCCCAGAATTGCCCTACACCCCACAGGTGCTCAGGAACTGTGGGAATAAACGAATGAAGAGAGGCAATCCATGTGACACTGGGTTAAGGCAAAAACCACAATAGTATCAACAATGACGCATTTCCCTAATTCTAAAGCCTTGCTGATTGCTAGAATTTGGGCAATCTCAGATTTTAGAGATGCTAAAGCGTCTATTGTAGAAATAAAGAAATATGGGAATAGTGAGCCCACGGACAGAGCCAATCATGCCAAGCTCAGTGCCAGAGCTTTACGTACCCCTGGCAGAACCCTCACAACCACCCTGTGGGACAGAATCCATCATTATCACCCTTCCCAGGATGGCTGTTAGAGCCAGGGAAGCCCAGGCTGCGTTACCTATTGGCTCAACTGGCCCATCTACATTGCTTTACAGATAGAAAAACTGAGAGTACAGAGGAGACTAAGACCTGCCAGGCCAAGGGGCTCAGGTGGTCCTTCCTCCCCTTAACTCCACAGGAAAACTGGGAAGGGAAGGCTCAAAGTCCTTGGGAGGCAAGCTAGAGTTTGAAGCAGGCACTCGGGAGGCAATACTAGTTAAGGGCAGAGTGAGAACTACAGCCCCATGGACACGGTGTCCCCCAACCCCTGAGCCTCACTGTCCTCATCTGTAAAATGGGACGCCTCCCTGTTTTGGTGGGTGCTTACGCATATGTAATAAAATATTATAGACAAAACAGCCCACGTCTGAAAGGGTCCAAACCTCCCTGGGCAATCCCAGAGCAGGAAATTCTCCCTGAGCCTCTATTTTATCATAGGAAGTGGCAACGATGCCAGCTTGGAGAACAATAGTGGACATACATGAAAGCTTTGCAAAACTGTCAAACTCTTATTTAAATAATTGTTTAAAATAAGGAGCATTTCCTCTTCAGAGCTGACATTCTGACACAAACAAACAGGGGAGATAAGGGGAAAAATGTATTACTGTAATTTCCCCAAATTTTTTAAGAAAAAAAGACCAGAGTCAGAGGGCCTGGGACCGCCTAGTTCAGCAGACGCCTCCTGTACTGATTCCAGAGACCGAGGCCCCGAGAGGAACAGAGCTAAGACCAAACCCAAGGCCTCTTTGCACAAAGCACCAAGAGAAAACTTTTCTTCCCAAACTTGTCTCAGTCTTCCAGTCTCTAGGGACCCCAAACCAGCCCCTGCACCCCAGATCACTCACTGCCAGCAAAGTCGTTCTGCACCAGGCCTCGATAACGCTCGTAGTTACATTTCCGCTCATCCGATTCCTGTTCTGGGGAGCTTTGGCGGAGGTTAACGTCTTGGGATCAGAGGGAGAGAGCAGATCCCACTCCAAACCCACAAGAGGGGGGATAAAGGGCCTGGCTCAGGATGCGGGGTGGGGATGGGATGGGGGGGTACTATCCAAGTGCACACCTCCTTCCTTTCCAGGAAGGTGGCAGGCAGGCAAGGGCTTGGGAAAGAAGACATGCTGCTGGGTCTAGACTCCCTGCCTGGCAACCCTTGGGGAGGCAGCTTACATAGTGGTGAGCAGTGGTGGGGTGTAGTCAGGGATGTGGTCCAGGTGGGCACGGACATCAAAGCGGTCAATCATGTTGTTGGTGTCCCCCTGCCAGGGCATCCTGAAGCAGAGAGCGGGGGAGCAAGGAATTAGGGTCCCCTCTGCCCAGGACACAAAATGCCTGTTCTCTGCCACCTCAAGCTTGAGAGCCTGGCCCTCAGTCCATTCTAATCCCCATGCCATGGCCCCCACCCTCACCCCCCACCTCTTAGTCCCTCATGCTACAAACCTGCCTGATCAGGGGGCCTGAACAGGCCCTGGGGAAACGGGGGCCCTATTTCTCAGAACCAAGGCAAGAGTGGGAAACTTGAACCAAGTCGTTTAGGGGCCACTTGCTAAGCCCCAGTCACCCAAACCATCCTCTCTGGTCACCTATTCCCTGCTTTGTTTCAGCCTCTGACCTGGCCACATCCATTCCCATCTAGGTCTTTCAACCACCACTGAACCCTGGGGCCTCAATCCCAACCCTGTTGGCTCTCCTTAGCTGGTGACTGTCACCTTCCCATGCAGGCCAAGCCTTGCCTACCCAAGTCTCCAAAGGTCTGTCCATACCTCAGGACCCTAGTCACAGACCTCAGTCACAGACACTACCCGACCCCCCAACTCAGTCTTACATGTTAACAGGGCTCTCTGCAGCCAGGGCAACGGCGGAATCCAGGTGTACCTTGCAAGCTCGGCCATGCACCTGCAGGAACTGGGCTGGGTCCTTCTTCTGCAGGGATGGACAGGATGGAGGTCAACTCCCAAATGAACTCCAAACCTTGCTGCTCCCACCACCCCATACACATACACAACCAAGTTCAGCAGCAAGCTCACCGCAAATGTCAAGCAGGTCGTACCTCAGAGGTAAACTAGCCTGCACAGGGGCTGCAGGGTGGCAGTACTAATGGGGGCCACTCAACCTCTGGGGACAAGGGAAAGGTTTCCACTTGAAGTGGTGGCAAGAGGCTCTGAGCTCTGGCCCAATCTTTTGTATAGCCAGTAGCAAGACCTCCCTCCCTAAAATATCACCACCACCACCACCACCCCCAACTCTTTACCCCCATTCCAAGGCTACTCCTTCAGCAAGGTGTGTGAGCACTTTGGCCTGAACCAGCCTATAAGACACCAAGACTGACAAGCGCAGAAAAAGATGATCAGTATCATCAGTCATCAGGGAAATTCTAATCAGAACCACAAGACACCACTCCACACTCAGCAGGAAAGCTAAAAAGGGAAGGACAGACAATTACAAGTATTGACAAGAACGTGAAGAAATTAAGTTCTTCAGAAAGTAAAACCAAGAATGACCACGTAACCCACCAATTTCATTCCTGGGTCGATACCCAAAAGACCTGAAAACAGATACTCAAATGCTTTTATACGAACATTCATAGCAGCACCATTCACAAGAGCCATGGACACAATCCAAATGGCCATTGGATTACAGAAAATGTGGTACATCCAAATAATGGAATATTATTTGGCAATAAAAAGGAATGAAACACTGATCCATGTTACAACAGGGATGAACTTTCAGAACACTCTGCTCAGTTAAAGAAGTCAGACCAAAAAGGCCATACACTATACGATCCCATTGATGTGAAATGTTCAGAATAGGCAAATCCAGAGATAAAAAGCAGATTAGTGGTTACACAGGGCTAGTAAGTTTGGGGAGGGGATGAAAAGGTGATTGATTGCTATTGGGTACAGGGTTTCTTTCTTCTTGAGGCCATGAAATTTTCTAAAATTAGATTGTAGTGATGGTTACAAAACCCTGTGGATATACTGAGAAACCAATGATCTATACACATGAAAGGAGTAAATTGTGTGGTATATGAATTATATCTCAAAAAAGATGTTTAAAAAAAACAGTTACCAACACAGTGGACAATGTCCCCAAGTCTACACCCCTCAGACCTGAGCCCTTGTATGGTGGTCACAATTCCAAGGAATGGTCACTGTGTCAGAAAAAGACAATCTAGCAGTAGCAGCTCTACTGCCAAGCATCCCTGGCTACGCTCCAGCTGCGTGCCACATCAGAGGACCCCATGAGAGCCACAGGAGGGCTAGCCACTAAATTCTGGCTGAACTTCAGCAACACCACCCCCAGAACCCAGTCCCTGCCCACGGCCCCACTGCCACTCCCTGCTCCAGCCAGCATATCCTCTTGCTGGGACCACGTAGCAGCCTCCCCTAGGGCTCCTCACTGCCACCCT
Source organism: Craseonycteris thonglongyai (assembly GCA_004027555.1). Lineage (NCBI taxonomy): Eukaryota > Metazoa > Chordata > Mammalia > Chiroptera > Craseonycteridae > Craseonycteris > Craseonycteris thonglongyai. The sequence continues at coordinate 61,619 of PVKE010003418.1, read as the reverse complement.
CACCCTCTGCAGTCCATTCTCCACACAGCAACCAGAGGGTTCTGCTACAACCTATTAGGCTGTGTCTCTCTGTTCGGAGGCTTCTCTGACTTCCCTCCCCCAGCTCTGCTCCAGGCAGCCCAGCCTGTGCCATTCCTTAAACACACAGGCCTGTCTCATGCTCCACTCAGGACCTCTGCACTTGCTCTGCCCTTGGCCTGCAATGCTCTTGTTCATGGTTGCCCCTTCACCTTTTTCAGATCTTCTAGAAGCCTTCCCTGTCAACTCTATCTAAACAGCTCATCCCACAACACCTCATTTCCTCTACCTCCTTGACCCCTCTTGTTTGCCTCAGAGCACCTACCATAACTCAATTTTACACCTCACGTTCACTGATCACCTGTCTCCCACACTAAAATGTCACTTCCACTGGGTAAGGACCTCTGTTCACTGTCATATCCTTAGTGCCTAGAACAGGTCTGGACCACACAGCAGGCGCTCAGGAACATTCCTCATGATAGCTGAGAAGACTGAGCCCCTTCTTGCCCCCAGAAAAACCCTCAGCATTAAGTTTCCAAGATCCTGCACTTCCTGTCTCCATCTCCCACCCCAACCCCAGGCAGCAAATAAGCAGGGGCACCTGCCACTGCAAGGAGCTGAGGTCACTCCACAATGGCCACAGCTGCTATCAGGCCACTATCAATCCTGCACTCACTGTGCGCCAGGCATTGGGCTACTACTGTCCTTGTTTTATACCTGACGAAGTGGAAGGGGGGTACACCCAAGACCACAGGGGCCGGCAGGAGTGACCACTGGAATCCGACTCCTGACTCTGCACCTCACCTACCTCTCTCATATTCTCCTCAGGCCACAAAGCTCCTCAGTCCTGGGCCAGCTGCTGGCCAAGTCTAAGGCCTTGACCCCCTCACACTCCTGAGGCAGCTCCAGGCCAAATGCCTAGTTCCCACAGCCAGGACTCATGGGACAGTGTTCGCAGGATGGACTCTGGCAGGTACGGGGAAGCCACTGGCAATGCTGGCACCTCACAAAGGAAGAGCACTAGGCTGGGCGTAAAATCTGAGTACAGAGCCTGGTTCTGCTGGGAGATTCTAGAAAAGTCAACTAACTGGACTAAAAGTCAGGCATTGAACTAAGTGCTTTATGTACATTTTCTCAAACTTCACAACCATGGGAGAAAGCTGCTACTCTTATCCACATGTTCCAGATGTGGAAACTGAGGCTCAGAGGGGTGAGGCCCACTTACTTGAGATCACAGCAGTAATAAGCAGAACCAAAACAGATGGGTCTGACTCCAAAATCCACTCCTTCTTAAGAGTAATTTTTTGTATTGTGGTAAAAGAAGTATAAAATTTACCACCTTTACAATATAGGTAGTGTTGCCTATACACACCTTTCTAGAACTTATCTTGCAAAACTGACCCTCTATACCCTCTGTACCCTTTTCCCCTCCCCTGGACCCTGGCAACTACCATTCTATTTTCTCTCTCTAAGGGCTTGACTACTTTAGTTACCTCATACATGTAGAATCTTGCAGTATTTGTCTTTTTGTGACTGGCTTATTTTACTAGGCATAATGCCCTCACAGTTCCTCCATGTTGTAGCATGTAACAGAAATTCCTTCCTTTTTAAGGCTGAATTAGTATTCCATGATATGTATATACATTTTCTTTATCCATTCATCAGTCGGTGGACATTAAGGTTGTTTTTTTACATTTTGGCTATGACGAATACTGCAATGCACATGGCATACAAAAATCTTTTCAAGATCTAAACTCTGTGGTCAACCACTGGACTATTCTGCCTCCAGGAGCAGATAGGGTCAGTTCTTCATGAAGTCTTTCATTCATTCATTCAACTGTTAAGCAGGCATCTACTACATAGGCCCTGTGCTAGGGCCATGGCAGCAACTGAGATAGACCTAGCCCTGTCTCTCAGCTGTGTGTGGGGGACAGACCCATTCCACACAGTGATGGCCTAGACTGGGATGGGGGATGCCTGACTCGGCTGGGTGGGGTGGTTCAGCCTTGGGGCTCTCTGGAGGAGACACATGTTCTGAGACCTGTTTCTCACTCTCATAGCAACAGAGAATCCTGTTTCTTTATGCAAACCACTTATTAAAAAATAAAACTGACAAGGACAGAAGAGAGAGAGCAGGCACCAAAAACAAATCAGGAGCAAGGAAGCCAGCTCTAAACACACTCATTCAGCCTGCCACAATCTACCTTGGCTTCAACACTTGCCCTACAGCCTCCTCCCTTGGCCCAAAAATAAGATGAAAGACCAATGAGAGCAGCCCATCCCCTCCTCAAAGCAGCCATCAGCAACTGCCCAGCCACCACCGCCACACACAGATCGCTGGCTCAGATCTGAATGCTGATCACGTTCACGTATGGGGACAATGACTGGTTGTACAGGCCTGTACCACAAAGCACCCCACAGACACTGCTTTTGTTCTTGAAGCTCTATCCATCAACCCCAGTGGGAGGGACTGGTCATCACCACTGTCCCAAGGGGAAAATGAATCTGAGGGAGCTCCCCACTAACAAGGAGAGCCTGGAGTCCCATGCCTTCAGAATGACCCAACTCCAGCCTTCTTTTCTTTACATCATCCATCAACCTGACACAAATCCCAGCTCAACCTGGTAATAACAAATTCAGTAACAAGAACTAGCATTTACTGAGAAAGTTGCCCTGAGCAGGTCCACACTCAGAGGTCTATGCGCCTAATCTCACTGAATACTCCAATGGCCCTGCAAGGGAACTACTTGTCCCCTCCCAGCCCCTACCATCTGTGGTAGACCACTGATTGAAACCAACATCCAATCCTCTTCTTCAATAGCAATAGGACTCCTACTATATATCTGGCACAAGGCCACCCAGAATAAACTCTATGAGTCTTAGCCTTCCTTGCAGCTGTATGTGACCAAAGGACTACTTTCTGGCCAGTGGGCTAGGGGTAGAAATGTCATGTGCAAACATCTAGAAACTTTCTGATCAATTGGCCTAAGCAACTTGGTCCCTTTTCCCTCCCTTTTCCCTCTCTGCAGGATGGAATAAAGACATGATGGCTAGAGCTTGACCAGCCTTTTTAAGACCTTGAAAAAACACTGGGAAGAAAAGCCATGCACAGCTAAACAACAATATGGTCCCTGAGCATAACTGGTTACCTCTGGGCTTCCATGTGAAAAAGGAAATTAACTTGTTTTGTTTAAGCCACTGATATTTCAAGTTTCTGTTACTTACAGCCAAAACTGATTCTAAATGCTACACTACTTCACATGCATAAGAGGCAACCATGCTCAGGGAGACAGTCACTCACCCAAGGTCACACTGTATGTAAATGGAATAGCTGGAGTTTAAACCCAGAGTCCTATGACTCCAAACTCTAAGGATGTAACCATTCTGGCATTTTGCCTCTTGGCTGTGTCACCTTGGACAAGTTGCTGTGCCACCTTGGACAAGTTGCTGTGCCTCTCTGAATTTCTATTTCTGCAGTAAAAAGCCCTGGTGAAAAGCTAAGAGAGGGCAAGAATGTCAGTTCTGTTCTCTTACTATGTGACTACAGGTCCTAACTCACTTCATATGGAGATAATAAAAACCACCTCCTATGATAGGGTGAGGATTTGACTAAGCGAAAATGCACGTCAAAGTTTAGCACAGTGATTAACACAGAAATGCTCAAAAGCATTAGTCATCATTGCCAGCATCACCTTTAACACAGGGATCAATACCAACCTCTCAAGCCTGCTGAAAAGACTAAAAAGAATGTGCCAAAGCAGCGAGCACTGGGGCTCTGGTAGCTATTCATTCCTGAATACCGCTGTTATTCTTGGCCCATTGCTGGGGCCTCAACTATCACCAACACAGACCCCAGGCCCTGCCTTTGTGGTCATATTATGGTTATTCTGACACCACCAGAATGAGCTCTCCCTCCAGCCCAGTGGTTCCTTCGTGAGAAGTGAAGAGCTCACAGAGATTCCTCTCCTAGGGTAAGGGCAGCCTCTATCTCGTGTGAGGTGACTATGAGGATTCAAAGCAATCATGCACCTAAAGCGCTTCTCACATAGCATGGAGCCTGAGAAGAATCAATTACAGTGGCAACTGCTATTGTTAATATTGTTTTAGTTCATCTATTCTTTCAAACCATATTTGTTGGGTCCAAGCTTCGTATGCCAACATGACCCACATATACCTAGTCCTCAATCTTACAGAGCTGAACATGTGTGTGTTACATTTCACAAAGGGGAAAGGACAGGGAGCTGTGACAGCACTTACAGGGATACCTGACTGAGTGACGAGGGTGAGGGAAGACTTCCCTGAGGGCTGAGATCTGACAGATGAGCAGGAGTTAACCAGGCACGGAAAGAGCTGAGGCAAAGGAGCTGTGGGCAAAAAGGGCTATATAATTCTAGGAAGTAAACTTCTACTCTTTATGTATCTTTTGTGTCAGAGAAAGTTGTCTATGTATGGCCAGCTGTGAGGGGGGCGGTGTGAGGGGGGGGGGGGGGCAAAAAGCAGACCAGCAGAGCCTTGAAGGCTGTGTTGAGTAGGCTGGGATTTCTTACAAAAGGGCATTAGTGATCCACGGAGGAGTCCTGAGCAAGGGAGGGACAAGGTCAGTTTTGTGCTTTAGAAAAACCTCTCTGGCCCCTCTGAAAAGGGTGGAATGGTATGGGCAGGACTGGAGGCCAGGAGAACAGGGAGGAGGCTGGGGCAGTGCTGCAAAAGGAAATGGGAATGCTTATATCAATATCAAACAGAAGAACTACCTGTACCAAAGGGCCATTTCAAGCTGGGTTCTCAAGAACAAGTAGGAGTTAAACAGGTGAGGAAAAGCATTACAGGCACAATGCCCTGTGGTGGAGACACACACAAAAAGGACACTGGAAATACCACAGGATGAAGCTGAGTGGCTGATGGAGGCTAGACCATAAGGTCACGGGATCAAGTGGTCTCTCCAAAAGCAACTGAAGCATCAAACAAGGGAGGGAAGTGGTCAAAGTTCATTTAATGAATATTGATGGCACTCCTGCGGGGTGCCAAGCCAAACCTTGAGAATGGCTGAGCTCCTCTGGGCACTACGAATACAGCCATAAGCAAGACAGACAACATTCCAGGGGTGACCAGTGATATACATGGACTGCTCTCGAGTGTTACAGAGACCTTCCTCCTAACACCAGCTCTGTGCTGAGGCCACATGAAACAGCACAGTATGCTCTGACAAACAGAACATGGCAGGTTTGGGGCAATGACTGCACTGAAGAAATGACAACATACTCCTAAGGACACTGGGCTCCTATCTTGGCATATGTCCAAACCCAAATTTTACCAGGATAACTAGGGCCCCCGCCTCCAGGGGAGCTCCCACCTCAGATTCAGTGCCAGTTACTCACAATCTTTTCATAGTACTCCCGCCGTCGCTCTGCCCTCTTCTTGTAATCAACCATCATGCCTCGGAGCTTCCGCTCATGCTTCCGAGCCTCGTGCCACATCGTGGAGAGGCCAAGTCTGAGGCCTCAACCTGGGGGATGAGGAAGGGCAGTCAGATGGGCTGGAAGAACCATATGGGCAGAATCAAAGTCACCTAACAAGATGGTGACAGAGTTGATCCTAAATGCCAGCTTTGGGGAGAGATGGTGAGGCTGCAGAACTGTGCACCAGATGCTCAGGTGTATTCGTAACAACTCTGATCCAATAGCTTGGGCATTCTGAAAATCTTGACCCACACATACCCGGTGATTCAGGAGTGAGCATCAATCCCTGGGAAAGGAGTATACTGGAATTCAAGGATGAAAGGTTTTGCAATGGAAGGAAAGTGTTTGAAGTAAGTAAGGTCCGGATGGACAGATGCAGACACTAAGCAGCTGGAGCTCAAGAGAAAGGAAAGAGTTGAAATGGCTCCCATCAGGGGCTCTCCGTGGGGATGGGGATGGGTTGTAGGGGAACGAAGATGAAGGCAGGGGAGGAAAAGGAGAAAGACTTGATGGATATGGAGGTATGGAGGTGGGGTTCGAGGGCAGATGAAGGGCATGGATGGAAGACGACGACGCATGGAGGAGGAGGGGAAACATGGGGGAGTGTTGCAAGAAAAGACTAGAACGGGGCTGAAGTCTAAAAAGGGAATCTGAATGGCGGCGGGGGGAGGGGCGGTGCGTAAATAAAGGTATAAAGGCTGAAAGAGGCAGAGCTGGCAGGCAAGAGGTGGACTGAGTTTAGGGGCATGGGCTCGTGGACATGGGCGGAGCCCCAGGATTTGGGAAGGACTCGAGGACCCTGTCCGCCTGTGGGTTCGGTTTTTTGTTGTGGTTTTTTTTTTTGACAAGGGGGCGGGACCTGTAGCCAGTGGCGGGGTCGGATGCAGCGAGTTCCGGGCCGCTGCGGGGGCAGGGGCGCGGCCTGAGGCCGAGCAGGCGGGAAGAGGTGCGGGGTAGGGTTCGGGGCTGAGCAGAGGTTCACAGCAGCCCTGGGTTGGGCCGAGGCCAGGGAGAAGCTGGGCTGACGCCACCCAAAGGCGAGGAGTTCGGGGCCCACCACCTGCACTCACCGGCCCGTCGCCGCCAGCCACCGAAGCGCCCGCGCGCGTCCCGCACAGGAAGCGGAAGCGGCAGGCCTCGCGAAGGGGGCGGGGTGGAGCATGGCAGAGCGCACTTCCGCCCACGCCGAGAGGGCGGGGCCTGAGGGAGGGCGGGGAGAGGCGGAGCAGAACGAAACTTGGAGGATTTGTGCTTTGGGTCTGGATCGTTTCCCAAACCGAGAAGAGACTTGATTCCCAAGGCTCAAAAACGCATCTTTATTGGGAAGACTGAACAAACAACCTACCCCGCACCTTCATGAGTAAGGATTGGGGATCGGCACCCTCCCCACCATATTACACGCTTCAGAATGAATGCTCCGGGAGGTATCCCCAATAGTGGGAGCTGAGGCTTTAACAAGCTAGTGCGTGGGAGCCAAATCCTCTTTCCTCTCCGTACTCAGTTTTCTCATTTGTAAAATGGGCTCAGGGGAAACTGGTGCTGCGGAGCTTCTCAAGCCAGCGCTGAAGACGTCCGATTCAGGATGAGAAGATTGGGGACCTGACCAGGGGTGGCCCAGGGATGAGGGTGCTGGACATCCTGGTTGGGTTTGCACAGCCCCTTTCACCTCCCTCTCCACCCAGAGCCTCTCCTCCTGCATCGCAGGGGCTACGTGGCCTCAGACCCTGGGGACAGGAGGCCGCCCCCAAAGCCTGCCTCGCGGTACTGGTTGGGGAACATGTTGCTGCCCACAAGGCTGGCAGTGCCCCCGTCCCCTGGGACTGGAGCCTGATATGAGTCCAATGTCAGTGTCTCAGGACCCGGAGGTTCCCCGACCATGGTTCCTGCAACCCCATTGCCAACAACAGCGCTGGCAAGTGGCGGTGCTGGGGGCAGCATGTCCAGCATGGTGAAGAGCGTGGGGGCGGTGGTTTCGTAGGAAAAGCCATCGTCCAGGAGGTCCGGCCCGCCAGGGGGCTCCAGACCGGGCAGGGACACCGTGCTAGGGAAGAACTCTGTGTCCGGCAGCAGGGCTGATGGTGGGAGAAACGGGCCTGCAGAGATGAGGAGAGAGAGAAGGAAGTATGGTGGGCTTTAGGGTCAACTTCTGGCCAGGTCCTTACGTGAATGGCCAGTCCCATGCTAACTGCGTTATCAGCGTGGCCTTCTTTAATCCCAAGAAGAGCCAGGGTTGAAACCATGCCCCTGAATGTGTTTGGGAGTTTTCCCCAAGAATGAGGAAAAAGCAGCTCAAAAGCTCCCCCACCCCCAAATATAGAGATAACCCAGAAAGTGAAATCTCCACACCATAGGAGACCCATGCAAAGTCACCAATCCCCAAATTGGAAGATAAAATGGTGTCATTATAGGAGAGTCTCTTTTTGAGACCAGACAAACCTCACCAGCAAAGGCTGATTATGTTTATCACAGAGACACAGGGCTTCTGGGACTCTATTCCCGAGGCTCCCTTGCAGCTTGATGTGGTCATGTGACTAAGGTCTGCTGGCTGGAATGTGAGCATGATGGCTGAAGCTATAGCAACCATCTTGGACCATGAGAGAAACTGGGAGTTGAAAGTGGCAAGAGCTTGGGTCTCTTGATGATCATGTAGCCACCAAACCATCCCTGGGCCACCTACCTATGGACTGTGTTTATATGAGAGGAGAAATAAAGTTCTGTCCTATTGAAGCCCCTGTTATTTTGGAGTTTGCTATGAATACAGTTAAATGTGTTAACACATGCAGGTGGCATTCCTGATTTCTGGCAAGTTCCTAACATATGAGCACTAACTCTGCCAGCCACTGTGCTAAATAAATGTGTCACATGGGCTCAGTAAATTCTAGAAAGGACCCTAAGAAGTAGTGTTTCCATCTGACAGATGAATAAACTGAGGCCCAAAGAAATCACACAGTGGTTAAATTGTGGCCTCAAAATTCAAACCCAGTCTGATTCCAGAGGGCATGTTCCTAACCATTATACTATAGAGCCAGGGCAGTTCTGCCCTAAGAATGGGGGGGGGGGGGCTTAGATACTGGGAAATTGGAGTGATGAAGGGAAGTAGATGAATGACAGGTGGCTGTGAAGCAGGGTTTTGGAGATTGGGGATTGAAGGTTGATGAAGTAGGCTAGGAGTGGTGGCTGCTACGGGAGGAGCTGCTGGGCATCTGTTACCAGTTGCAGTGGGGTAGAAGACAACAGGTGGTTCTTGCCACCTCCAGGATGGGACTGGCTAGAGTGGTCCAGGCTGGGGAGACTGAGTGGTTGGTGGCTGGCTGGGAGCTGGGCACCCTGGGGCAGTGGGGGTGTTGAGGACAATATTCTCAGAGCTAGTGGCCAGCAGATGGAAAGCCTCTGATGGCAACCAGAGGGGTTCATGGGAATAGGAATGGCATGTGAGTTGAGATCAATGCAGGGGGAGAAGAGGCCAGAGGGTGGTTGGGCTAGAGACAGGCTCTGGATTCAAGGTTGGCTGGCTCTGACAACCACCCCCCATTTATCCATCTATCCCTGCTACCTGCTTCACATCAATCATCATTCATCTATACAGACTCCCAGATGCAACTCCCTGCTTCACCATGGAGTAACTGTGACCTTAGACAAGGGACACACCTCTCTGGGCCTTAGTTTCTTCACCAGTAAAATGGAGGTTGGAGGATGACAGCACCCACCTTGCAAAGTTTTGATAGTACAGATGAAATGAGAAAAGACACACAATGCATTTATGTACCTGTCATACTGTGTCTGTAAAATAAATACTTTAAATTTTAAAAGGCTAACGAGGTCGGTAATGTGGTAAGACTTTTCAGGGACACCTCTGAGGCTCAGAGAGGTGGAGCAACTTGGAAGGTCACACAGCAAGAAATGGCCCAGCATATAGCAGAGCCTCCTGACTGTCTAGAACTTCTATCATTCCCAATTTATGTTGCTGGCTAAGTGGTGCATCACCAGCCTTGTGGGAGCTCTTGTGGGGCCTGAAGAGGCCAGAAAGGCAGGGCTGTAGCTCACCCTTAGCTTAGCCCAGGGAGCAGGGGCTGGCACAGAGCTGGGACCCACCTGAGCTGTGACTGGGCAAGAAGTGGTCCAAGAAGGCCGGCTTTTTCCTCCGCCGCTTGCTCTCAATGCCATGGGGATCTGAGGAAAAGCAGAGATGAGGACCCCTGGATCCCAATTGCTGCTCCTACCCAGCCTGGGGTCAGTCATCCCCTCCCAGAGGAAGGGGCAGAAGGGACACACCAGAGCTGTTCAGCTCCCCAAGGACGTCGGGCATCCCCCGTTTCCGCTTCTTGTCCACGCCATAGCTATCTGTTCAGGAGATATTAGGGACATTACAAAGTAATCCATCAATAAAAACAATTAAGAATTAATTTTAGAGATCACTTAGGAAGTGGTTGAGCTGTTCCAGTTCTTAGCCAACCAATGCAAATAGATGTTCACATCTTAATCGGAATGAAACCCAAATCCACTTCTAGCCACACTATGTCATTCCTAGAATACTCCAGGTACCATCCTGCCTCAGGGCCTTTTTACCTGCTACTCTAGCTGCTTAAAACACTCTTCTTCAACTCCCACACCTTCCCTGGAGGACTACTTAGTCATCCTCTCATCCTCAGGTCAGCCAGCCCCTCCTCCAGGAAGCCCTCCCTGACTCCTAAGGTTAGGTCAGATGCCCCCTCTGGGCAATCTGAAGCCCCTGAGTAATTCCATCCCAGTCCTGCCCACTCTTGTTGTCATTGTATGGGAATGGGTCTGTCCCCCCATAGGACTGTCAGAATCATGAGGGCAGGGCTAGAGCTATTTGGTCACCCTTGTGTTCCCAGTACTACCCAGCACAAGGTCAAGCAGGAATAATTAAATCATCCCAAAGTGCCATGAGGTGGGTACTACTGCTATTTCCATTTTGCACAGGAGACTGAGGCTCTAAGAGGCCATGGTCACATAGCCAATAAGTGGCAGAGTCAGGATTTGAGCCTCAGTCTGTGAGCTCTGAGTCTACATTCTACTTCTGCCTCTTCTCCTTTCCCCTCTGAGTCACCCCAAGCCAGGCCAAAGACCTGGTCTTTGGGGGAGTGGGTCACCCTGGCTTGGTTACCATGGTCCCGAGGCAGGTACGTGAAGGGCAGAGGCTCGCTGCAGACCCCATCAGTGAGCCGTTGAAGGAAAACATTGACTGTCACAGGTTCAACGATCTCCAGGTCCTCGTAGGGCGGTGTCTTGAACACGATGGCAATCTGGCGGTGTACGTCAGCCTGGGAGAAGTCAGCCCGGCCTTCCCAGGAAGCCCTGCTGAACACCACCGATATATCCTCTGCAGGAGAGTGAGGACACCAGCTGAGGCAGGACATGGGCCCACCGGGCCCCAACTCACTCAGTCTCCCTCAAAATCAATATTAATATTCCCAAGAAAACGAATCATAGTGACAGCTAACCTTCTGTTGAGCACCTACTATGTGACAGTCACTAAGTGTTTTATAAGTTTTTATATACTCTTTAATCCTTTAAAAAAAACCAAGGGGAAGCCGGGATGGCTCAGTGGGTTAAGCGCTCACTTTGCAGTGCCGGGGACCAAGGATTAAATCCCGGCCCCGGCCCGTGTGGACCCATATGCTGAATTGGGAGCTCCCCTAGTTCAGTTCTCTCTCTGTCTCTGTATCTCTCTCTCTCTTTCCTCTGTCAAAATAAATAAATAAATAAAATATATATTAAAAAAAAAAAAGTTAAAAAAACAAACAAACCAAAAGGCAGGTAAAATTAATATTCCCACCATGTCGGGGGTGCCAAGACCACCGTCAGATTCAGTGATTCACAAAGGGGACTTACAAGACTCAGCATATAGTCACACTCACAGCTATGATTTATTACAGCACAAAGACACAAAGCACACTCAGGAGAGAGAAAAGGTGCCTAGAACAAAGTCCAGAGGAAATCAGGCTCAAACTTCCAAGAGTCCTCTCCCCATGGAGTCTATAGGATACAACAATTCCCCCCAGTAACAAATCTGTGACAATATACAAAATGCTGTTTATCAAGGAAGCTCCTTAGAGACTCAGAACCCAGGCTTTTTATTGAAGGCTGGTCATCTATCTAAGTGCCCTCTGCCTGGCACACACAAAAATCCCAGCTTCCTAGAAGGGAAGTGGATATTCCTCACAAACCATATTGCTTATACAAACAGTGTAAGCCAGGCATGTCCAACCTGTGCTCCAGATGTTTTTTTATTTATTTTCATTTTTTTTTTGTTTGACAGGAGAGAGAAGTGAGGAGGGCCCAAAGCAGCCTCCATAGTTGTACATCATTAGTTGTGACATGGTTTTATTCCACACAAGTGGATGTGGGGCCGTGCAGGACAGGAACTGAACCGGGGGCCTCCTGCATGGGCAGTGAGACCCTTTGTCACTGAGCCATCCATGGGTACCAGTTGCGCTGCAGTTCAGCATATGGGGTTGCACAGGCTGGAGCCGGGATTCAAACCCCAGAACTCATGATTATGAGGCAAGTGCTCAACTGCTGGGTTATCCTGGCATCCCCTAGCCAGGACAGCTTTGAATGAGGCCCAACACAAATTCTTAAAACATTGTAAGAATTATTTTGCAACCTTTTTTTTTTTTTTTAGCTCATTAGCTATTGTTAGTGTATTTCATGTGTGGCCCAAGACAATTCTTCTAACGTGGCCCAGGGAAACCAAAAGGTTGGACACCACTGATATAGGCAGTGAGCCACTGTTAGCAGTCAGGGAATGGTAGGAACCCTCTCAAAATACAAGTTCCTGGAAGCCAGCCAAGGGCCAACCTTGTAAATAGGCCTTTCAAAGGATAACAATCTCAGATCTACTATGTTAACTCTTTTCTATACACCCTCTTTACAGATGGGGAAACTAAGGCTTGGAGGGATTAAGAGACTTACTCAAGGTCACACAGATGGTAGGGAATAGTCCAGGTTCAGTATGCTACTCTGCCTACAATTTCCTTTTCTTGTCTTATTGCATTGCCTCTCTCAACACACTAACATTACATATTGAGGCTTTTATATCTGTGTCAGACACACACAGATTGCCTCTAAGTTACACAACAACCTTATGAAGTCGGTACCTTTAAGAGCCCTATTATATAGAGGAGGAAACAAAGGCACAGAAAGATAAAGTCACTTATCCATGGTCACATAGGCAGCAAGTGGTGAAGCCAAGATGGGAATCCAGGCAGGCTAGAGCTCTTCACCACCAGCTCTGCTAGGACTTGGGGAAGTTAGCTGATATCTCTAGGCCTAATTTCCTTACCTTAACAGAGGAAAAATCATAGTACCTATTTCACAGGATTTAGGAGGATTAACCAAGTCTCTCCATATAAGGGGCTTAGAAGAGGGCTTAGTACTCATGTATACAGTAGACTCTCCACTAACCAGAACTCAAGCAACAAGCAAAATCTCAAGTAATCAGCAAAAAACTTGGCCGATTTCTTGAGTGTGCTGATTGCTTGAGTTCTGGTTAACGGAGAATCTACTTACATTTATCAGGCACCTACCAATCTCCATGGGTGTGGGTTAACTGAGAGTCTACTGTAACAGGTGCTCAGTCCATGTTAAGTATGAGTGTTCCTATGAGTATTATACAAAAGTACTTCCTCTAGGCCTGGCACTCAGAAAATCTTCAATAACCACTAATTCTTTTTTTTTTTTTTAATATCTTTTTTTTTTAATATTATTTATTTATTTTTGACAGAGAGAGAGAGAGAGAGAGAGAGAGAGATACAGAGACAGAGAGAGAACTGAACTGGGGGAGCTCCCAGTTCAGCATATGGTTCCGCACGGGCCTGGGCCGGGATTCGATCCCAGGTCCCCGGCGCTGCAAAGTGAGCGCTTAACCCACTGAGCCATCCCGGCTTCCCCCTACTAATTCTTTATAGTACACATTCTGTATAATAGGGGTCCTGTGTCATCCTACCAGTGACTCATTTTAGGGAAAAGGAAATGGAGGCTCAAGTGGAGAGGTGACCTGCTTGAGATCAGCGAGTGAATGAATGATGAAATAGGATCCACACCTGCCTCTAATCACTCACCCACACCTGTACGGTTTCCCTGCCCTCAAGTCCCACACCCCTAACAGTCTCCTTGGCCTTCTTCAGATCTCAGCTCAAATGTCACTACCTCTGGGAAGCCTTCCTAGATGCCTAGATCATGTCCAGTCTTCCTATTGTTCAATCTTAGCACTTCGTCTTCTTCCCTCTCTGCATTTCCCACACTGATAATTTGTATTTCTTTCCCTACCTCCCACTGAACTGAGAGCCCTGTGAGGGTAGGCCCAGGTCTGTGTGTCTCAGCACTGCCCAGCACAGAGCCCAGCACAGAGCCCAACACAGAGCAGCCACCCAATAATCATCTGCACATTCATTCAAAATTTTGTAAGAACCTCCCACTCCTGGGTATATATCCAGAAAATCAAAGACAGGTGTTCAAACAATAACTTGTACACAAATGTACATAGTAGCACTGTTTACAACAGCCAAAAGGTGAAGACAACTCAAATGTTCATCAACAGATGAATGGGTAAACAAAATGTGGTCTATCCACACATGGAACATTACTCAGCCATAAAAAGGAATGAAGCATGGATCGCTGCTACATCATGGATGGACCTTGAAAACATGCTGAGTGAAAGAAGCCAGACATGAGAGGCCACATATGTAGGATTCCATTTCTATGAAATGTCCAGCACAGAAAGCACATTAGTGGTTGCCAGGGGCTGGATGGGGAGGGAATAGGAAGTGACTACTTAACGGGCAAAGGGTTTCTTTGTGAGGCGATGAAATTGTTCTGGAACTAGATAGTGATGGTGGCACAACATTGTTAATATACTAAATGTCAATGAACTCTATACTTTAAAATGCTTAAAATAGTGGGGTGGGGGGGTTGTTTTTTTTTAAAGAGTGAACCTTGTAGCAAAAAAAAAAGTATTTTCTTGAGAACCTCATATGTGCTTGGCCCTGGACTGGGTGGTTCTGGGGACACAGCTGTTCACAAGACAGTGCCAGGTTCTGCCCCTATGACCCAGTGGGGGAGACATACTTTATATAATCACACAACCTGAGAAAGGATGCAGGAATCCCTGGGGCTGTGGTAGGTTCTCCCACCCGCCTCCCCTCTCGCTGCCCTCTTACCCCATCAGTCTCTGCTTCTCCAACAACCAAACCTGCTTCTGTCTCAGGGCCTTTGCACTTGCTGTTCCCTATGCTGAAACACTCTTCTCCAGATGGCCACACGGATCCTTCATGGCTCCAAGTCATCTCCTGAGAGGGGTCCTTCACGGTGCCCATAAGTAGAATTGTGCCCCACAATCCCTCCAGCCATTCGTCTCTATCCCCTTTCTCAGTATTATTTTTCCCCAAATACTACCTTTTCACCATTTTCCCGAATTTTTTTCAACTCTTATTTTTTCTTTTACTTTTTTAATCATTAGTTTCAGGTTTTTCAATTCTCTATTATATGTCCTCCCAGAACAGACTACCTAGATTCAAATCCTGTCTCTTCCTGCCTAGCTGTGCAACCTTGAGCAAGTCACTTAAACTTTCTGTGCCTCATTTCCTCATCTATAAAAAGTGTATTATAATAATGGGCTCTATCTCATAGAACTATTAGGCAATTAGATGATCTAATGAACGATGAATGCCAAGTGCTTACAACAAAGCTTGACATACAGTAAGAGCAAGATAAATTAGCTATTTATTACTGTTGGTGATATTAGAAAATGCAAAGGATGCAGAAAAACTATATGCAGTGAAAGGGTAAGGCTCTCCCTTTGCCCTCTCAGCAGACGGGCAATCCTAGATGGAGGGTTTTTTTTTCTCTTGTAACACTATTTGAAAAAGGGGCATTGGAATAGACACGAGTGACATGGAGGAGATGCCTCTCACATCTTCTGCTTTCTTCCTCTGCAGACCTTATCACAACCATCACAAAGCATTTATTTTAAAAAAAAAAAGAAAAGAAAGCATTTATTTGTGCAACTCCATGAATTTAGTATCAGAATACCCCAGACAACGAGCCCCTGATAGCAAGGCCTGCCTGGTACTGAGCATGGGCTAGCACGATGGCCCTCCATCTTTGTACGTGAATGAGTGAGTGAGGGACTCAGTGTGCGAATGAACCAATCAGCTGTGTCTAACTCCAAAACCAGAGTTCTGGGACCTTCTGCCCCACTGCCCGTGTTAGCCAGCTCCTTCTCACCCTCTCACAGTCCTGGGCTCCCTGGCTACCCCACAAGCTGCCAGACCCACCTTTGCCGGCTTCCTGCCCCAGGCCCCTCACCTTTCTGCACCTTGTCACACAGCAGGTAGAGCTCCTCGCCACCCGTACATGGCCCACTCTCCTTGTTGATTCGGCAAATCCGCAGTTCCGATGTGTTTGTGGATTCTGGGAAGGACAGAGAGAAAGGAGTATAAGAAAAAAATGAAAATTCAGTCATTAAACCCTGACCAGGTACCCCCTGGGTGCCCACTTGGGCTGTGGAGAGTTGGGAAATGGAGAACCCATAGGGTTCGACCATCCTGGAACCCGTAGTCTGGGTGGAAAGATACAATGCTCAGACAAGAGGGGTTAATGGATAATCGCAAGTCCCCATGCTGAGGTTGGTATCGGGCCAAAAGGGAGACCATCAGACCCCAGGGAGAGTTGGAAGGGTCAGGAGTCAGAGACAATTCTTTTTTTTTTTTTAAGATTTATTTTTATTGTTTTTGACAGAGAGAGAGAGAGCGCGAGCGAGCGCGCGCGCGCGAGAGAGAGATACAGAGAGAAGGGGGAGGGCCCAGAGCAGTCTCCATAGTTGCCAATCATTGGCTTTTCCACATGGTTTAATTCCACAGGTGGGAGTGGAGCTGCACAGGGCAGGAACTGGGCCGGGGTCTCATCCTGGTAAGAACTGAACTGGGGGCACTCCCCAGTTCAGCATATGGGTCTGCACGGGCAGGGGCCGGGATTTGATCATCAGTCACTGGGGCTGCAAAGTGAGTGCTTAACCCACTGAGCCATCCGGGCTTCCCCCAGAGACAATTCTTAGATGAGGGTTAATGGCCTGAAATCTGCAGTGGACACCTGTTGTTTTGCTTATCTATCAGTCCTGGCCCTTCTGTTAACAGTCCTCCAATTTTCCTTTAAGGGACTACCCCCCATCACAGTCATGGGATAGATTGGGTGGAGCTGAGCCCACTCCCTAGTTCAGCATTGATCAGACTATAGCTTCCTTCTGACCACAGCTGATTGGCCAGAGAGTAGCACATGACCAGAAACCAGGCCAATGACAGATAGCCCTGAGACTTTGAGCAAAAACACTAGGAAAGAGAAGCTCTCTTTGGGAGTTGGGGAGAAGTGCCAAGCTGATTGCACAGTCATTCTGCCCCCATGTTGGAAGGCACTGCCATGAATGATTCTAACATGCAGGAAGCATAGCTGAGAGATGGAAAGAGACAGCTCCCTAATGACATCTCTGAGGACCTGGATGCAACTAGACTTGAAGCACTGTGCTAACTCTGGATTTCTTTAGTTAATGGAACAAATTCTTTTTTTCTCCTTCAGCCCATTTGAGTTGGGATTCTATCACTTGCATCCATAAAAGCCTTGACTGAATTAATATCTTTCTGCATTTTGATGCTGTGGCACGTACTGTAGCCATTCCCAATCCCCTCTTCCATGCCTTACCCCTCTATAGAGGATGAGAAACCTAAATACTTGCTTTCCCAGACTCCTTTGCAACTAGGGGTGGCCATGGGACCAAGTCTGGCCAAGGAGACATAAGCAGAAGTCTAGCAGAGGGATTATGGGGAATATATTATTTTCTCTATCAAAGAGAGAAATATCATCATGCTTTCTCTTCCCTAGGACTGCCTAGTATAGTTGTATAGGTTGTACATGGTTCAACACTAGGAACCCACATTTCCACTGGCTACATGATAAATGCGGAACTCTAGAATTGGGTAGTGTACAACCTGTACACCATACAGGATGACACTAACCATCATATGCCTTAAATACAGGCATGATGTCTGGAGCTGTAGCAGCCAGCTCATGACTATGAGGGAAAAGCAAAGAGAATCACAGAGCAGCTGAACCAGTGCCCCGATACTACTGAGCAACTGAATCCATAGGGACAGACTTCACAACTGAGACACAAAAATAAAGGATTCCCTGTTAGTTCGTGCCTTTGTATGTGGGGCTTTCTGGTATCTGCAGCCAATGACAATCCTAAGGACACAAAACCCTTAGCTCACTCTTGTCATAGACGGGCTCAGAGAGCACGGGGTCCATCTGGCGCATCTGTCCCTGCTGGTCCCTGTAAGAGGCCTGGAAGCAGATCCTCACGACATTCATGTCCACCTCCTGATGGTTCTTCAAGGATCCAGCTGTAGGAGAGATGAGGGAAGACTGAGTGAGAGTGGGGGTGGAAAACCTGGTGGGGGAAAGGGGACAGAGAAGGATGGGCTAGAGGAGATGGTGGGGCCCGGAGACAGTGAGTGGATGGGATAGGAAGAGGGGAGAGGGGGACAGATGATCAGGCCAGGCACAGGGACTCACCATTGTAGGGGTCAATGCCGAGCTGGATCTTCCGCTCAATGGCGGCCTCAATCTCCTTCTTCCTTACACATTGGATGCCCAAGTTGTTAAAGCTGCATGGGAGGAAAGCAGGAAAGGCAGGTACTCACGAGGGGGCAGGTGTAGCCTTAACCCACAGGAGGGTTTCAACAGATGCTGCCTCAGGGCTGTCTTAGGGCTGAGGCTCCCTGGGCCCAGGGAGTCCCAGCTTAGGGACGGGGGAGGGGGTCTGGGGTTTGAATGCCTCAGAGGTGTCAAGGATCCTTGAGAGAACCTAGAAACACCCCTTACTTTTACCACATGACAACATTGCCCAGCCTCATTTATAAGAAAACTACAAATTAAATGCAATGCCATTTTTTTTTTAACTCATCCAAACAGGGCATTTTCTAATGCCCTCTGCTAGTGTAGTTGTGGAGAATCAGGCACTCTCACCCATTGCTGGTGGGGCTGTAAAGTGCTCCAGAAATTACATATTAGAGGGTGCTCAGTATTCATTCATCCCACAAATATTTTCTGAGCAACTACTGTGCACCAGGAATGTGTTGGGCACTGGAGGATATAGCAGGGAACAAAAGACACTAAATGTATAAATCACTAAAAGTACACATACATGTACACCCTTGAAGCCAACGATTTCATTTCTAGGCATTTATTCTAGAGAAGAAATGGTCTACACATAAAGGCATTCACTGCAGCACAGTTAGTCATAGAGCCTCAGGAAACTGGAACCAGTGTGGGTGCCATGAATAGGGGACTTGCTCAAGTCACTGTGTATAGCCACACAGTGGAATATAATACAGCCAAGAAATAGGAAAGGGCAGCTCTACATGTTCTGATAGGAACAATCTTCAAGATGTACTGGGACACAAAGATGAGGTACAAGTATCTGCTACCATTTATAAGGAGGGAAAAATATTTATGCATAAAAAGACACATCTATGCATAGCATATTTTTAATTGTCTCCAGGAAGGGGTATGGGTACCTGGAAGACCAAAGGAAAAAAAATTATTTTTCACTGCCCACCCTTCTTGAACCTTTTCACTTTTTATTAATATGTATTAAAAACCGATTAATTATAAAGCGAGAGAAAGAATGGGACTTGCAGTTAAGTCAGGTCTGGAGTCAAATCCCAGCTCTGCAATTGGCTACCTGCACTCCTTTACCTCTCAGAGCCTCAGCTTCCTCTACGAAATGCGGATAAATATAATGTGTGAATGTGTGGGGCAGAGCTCCAGGCCTAGGGAAGACCCTCCACCGCCCCCAGGCCTGTTTCCCCACCTAGAAAATGCAGGAGGAAGTCTGGCTAAGCTGCCACTTGCCCTAAGGTTCCCCTGGGTGATCCTAAGCTGTAACCAGGAGCCAGCCTGGCTGAACAAAGTCCCTGAGATCGAGTGGTGGGAATTGAGACTGACCCAATGATCAGCCGACTGCCCTCAATAGGACAGCCTCGAATAGCTTTATTCAATCACTTATATAGCCAAGGTTCATATCATTACAAGGAGCAAGGAAAGACAAAGACAAAGTTTTTCAACTACATTAGAAACTACTCATTAACTGAAGTACAGGGCAGGCAGTCCGTTATCAGGAACATGCAGGCCACTCCTCTGCATTCCTTTCATCTCACAGCCTGTGATCTAACACCTGGTGCCAGCTGTCTGACCTTCGTGCGCAGCCACACACACACACACACATCTTTCTATGTCCAATCACCCAGCTACCCCTCGAGGGAGATGAAAGGGGGGGTCAAGGCCCTGCCATCAAGGCCCCGGGTCGGCCTTCCCCAAGAGGTCAAAGGGACCGAGGCCCTACCATCAAGGCCCCCCCAAACCTCTCAGTTCAGGCATATGACTGGCTCCCAACATGAGTCCCTCAGAATCTCCGTGACCAAGGGTCAGGGGTCAGAGGACAGGTACCTGTGCCGGGGGCTGACGTGAGGCCGGAGCCGCACCCTGCAAACGCCGTCAGTGCAATCTTTCCCCACGAGGCTGTGGGGGTGGACTCGGTGAGGCCAGTCCTTCCACACCAGGCATGCGGTCACCTCCACCTCCCGCAGTCCTCCACAGTCCCGGAGCTGCAGGAAGACAGTGCTCTTTTGGGGGTCTCATCACAGATATCTGCACCCATCCAAACTCCCTGGGGTCTGTCTCCCTGGGTAGCTCCCCACCATTCTCCCCTCAGGATGATGGGTATTTGCTTAAGACCTCTCTGAGATCCTAAATATGAGGCTTTCAACTGGTGGCCTAGGGGTCTCATCACGAATGTGCTTCCTTTGGATGTGCTTCTTGGCCACTCAGACTTTTAAAAACTGGATGCACACAGAGTCTCCAAGTGTGGCCTACAGGTAACACATTAGTGGCAAGGGGAGAAAGGCACCTTTATAGTGGAGAGACTGCTGGACATTCACTTTAACCAGGTGATCAATGCCAGCATCACCAATACTGGGCCCAAATGACTCAGGTACCCCTTGATGACTGAGGACTCAACATCACTGCTGGGACAGCCCCTCCAGAAGTGCACAGGAGGAAACACTAGACAAACCCAAATTAAGGGTCAAAAATATCAGTGTAATGAAAGACAGTAAAACAATGGGTGAATCTTGGGTTAAAGAAAAATAATGCATTTTGATCTGGTTGGTAGTTCTACGTGTGTATGTATGTAAAATTTCATAGAGCTATATACTTAAGATTAGATCTTAATATATACTAAGATAAAGTATAACTTAATATATAAAGTTAATATTTTATTAAATATTAAAATATTAACTTTATATTCAGTTAATTACTAAAATAATATTTAATTTAATAATTACAATTGAGTTAAATTAAAAATGTTTAATTAAAACTTTAAATTTATTAATTATAATTTGTAATATAAATTTTATTTTAAGATAAAATATAACTTAAATATAATTTAATTTTATTGATTTTTTTTTTTTTCCTGGCGCGGCTTGGGCCCGGCCCAGGAGAGCACATCATCACCACATCGGTCCGGGCTATTTTATTGATTTTTGACAGAGAGAAATAGAGAGAGACAGAGAGAAGGGGGAGGGCCCAGAGCAGTCTCCATAGTTGACATTAGTTTCACTCCACAGGTGGGCACAGGACTGCACAGGGTAGGAACTGGGCCAGGAGCCTCCTACATAGGCCCCGGCAAGAACTATACTGGGGGCACACCCCAGTTCAGCATGTGGGTCCGCATGGGCCGGGACCGGGATTCGATCCTCAGTCCCCAGGGCTTCAAAGTGAGCACTTAACCCGTTGAGCCATCCCAGCTTTCCTTAATTTAATTTTAAAAAAGAGAGGGGGAAAGCCGGGATGGCTCAGTGGGTTAAGTGCTCACTTTGCAGCGCCGGGGACCGAGGATCGAATCCCTGCCCCAGCCAGTGTGGACCCATGTGCTGAACTGGGAAGTTCCCCCAGTTCCGTTCTCTCTCAGTCTTTGTGGCTCTCTCCTCTCTCTCTCTCTCTGTCAAAAACAATTAAAAACATAAATAAATAAAAAAAATAAAAATAAAAAAGAGAGGGAAGCCGGGATAGTTCAGCAGCTTGAGCGCTTGCCTTGCAACCACAAGATCTGGGGATTGAATCCTGGCCCCAGCCCGTGCAAACCCACGTGCTGAGCTGCTGCGCAACCAGGAATTGCTGGGATGGCTCAGGTGGTGAAGGTTCTCGCCTCCCAAGTGGGAGGCCCCCAGTTAAGTTCCCACCCCCCAAGTGGCCCCATATCCACCTGTGTGAAATAAAATTATGTCACAACTAATGATGTACAACTATGGAGACTGCTCTGGGCCCTCCCCCACTTCTCTCTCTCTCTCTCTCTCTCTCTCTCTCTCTCACCTCTCAAAACAATAAAATAAATCTTTAAACAAATAAATAAAAGAGAGAGACTGAAGAGACATGATTACCAAATGTAACATATGATCCTGATCGGATGACAGGAAAATTTAAATATGGACTCTGCATTAGACAACATTATGAAATACTATTAATCTTCCTAGGCATACTAATGGCACTATAGCCAGAAGTGACATGATATCTACAACTCATCTGCAAAAGGTTCAGCAAAAAACAATGTGTGCATTTGTATGTGTTCACATGTGTGTTTGTGTGTGAGTGGAGAGAGAGGGACTGCAGAAGTGGCAGAATGTCAACTTGTGAATACAGGTGAAGGGTACACAGGTAGGTACTCACTGCACTATTGTTTTAATTTTTCTGCAGATTAAAAATTTTCACCCAAACTCATCAAAATGTATACATTAAATATGTGCAATTTTTCTGTATTAATTATACCGTAATGAAACTTAAAAACCTAAAAAAACGTAGAAAACAAGATTTTAAAATAAAATATTACAGAAAATTTGGAGCCTACATTTAAAGGGTGTGAGAGACATCACATTATTCCAGTTTCCAGATTCTCTTTTTAAAAAAAGGAAATTATGGCAACTGGCCAAATGCCTGCTCAGCAGCCACAGTGATGGTGGATAAAAACCAGCCCCTTTGGATGATGGGCCCAGACCCACAAGGCGACTTGGCATTTCTGGGTTAGCCTCTGGGCACCGCTGGCATCAGAGACCCTCTGAAGACTGCTCTGAACTTCTGAGGTCCCTTACCACGAAATAGTGGACCAGCATGGTTCAATGTGGAGGGAATACTGCCCCCTAGCGGAAGTTTAGGATACTGGGGGTGATTTTGGTTGACACTGATGAGGACCCTTAACAGTAGACAGGGCCAGAGATGCTACACAGCCTAAAAATCCGGGACAGTCCCACACATAAGTCCTGTAAGACTTCTAAACGTCCCGCCAACATTCGCAACAGTGACCAATCTGTTGTAAAGGATCAGAGCCCAGAATTTCGCACTGTTTTATACACAAAGTATTTTTCCCTATAATTTTAAAATACACTGAATTTTCAAGGACTGCAACTACCGTGTTGAGAGAACACTGGATTTTGTCTAACCTGAGAGTTGTGTGCCACTTTAGTAAATCCCATCACTAACAGCAACCCTGAGTGTAGCATTTAAGTCACCAGCTCCACCAGGCTGGATTAGGCTGCATTTGTGGCCACAGCATTAATGAGGTCAAATGCAACTGTCACCTTCATTGTTTTCCTAAGGTTGTGCTTGAACATTTACATACTGAAATTTGCTTATATATGCTGCATTATTTTCCTTGTATTTCTCCTTCATTCTAAATTAGGGCATAATGGATTCTGAGGATGATTATGAGTAGAAGTCAGTAATATTATCTATACACTTCACTGAGTCAGACAGGATTAAAACCATTCATTTAACTAGTTCCTTTTTGTAATATTAGGAGATTCTGAAGAGCTCAAGGTCAACACTCTCAAGATTCATGAAGACAGGGCCGAAGTGTTTCATCTTTGAGATGCCACACAAGACCATGGAGAAGTTATTCGGCCTTGGAGTAAGACAAGCCTGGCATCAAATTCAAAACCTCTCTGGTCTTACTGACCTTAACTGTAAGATGGGTAATCATTAAGTACCAGGCACATAGGAGCCCTTAGTAAATGGCAGGAATCACTGGAGTAAACTTCCCGAGTGCTCTCTGAGCAAGTAACTTACCCTCTCTGAGCCTCAGTTTCCTCTTTCAAAATATGTGGATAAAAATTGTGAACCCAGATTCAGAAACAGGTCATCCCCTATTGTTGGGCATTTACTGTTTTAACTCTCTGAAATAAAAACCAACACTGAGCCAAAATAACTGCCTGGGAAGCCTTAGAAATAAAAAGCTGGGTAAAATACAGCCTATAAGAATCAACTCCACAGATAACTTGCTAATTACAAACTGTATGTTTACAAAGCAGAGACCTGAGGGTCACTACCTGCTATGGGCTTAATTGTATCCCCCCAAAGTTATATTTAAACCCCTAACACCTAGTACATCAGAATGTGACTGTATTTGGGGATAACGCCCTTTAAAGAGGTGATTACCGGTAAGTTAAAATGGTGTCTTTATAAGGAGAGGTAATCTGGACACACAGAGGGACACCAGACAAGTGTGACACAGAGGAAAGACCATGTGAGGACATAAGAAGGCAGCCATATTCAAGCCAGGGAGACAAGTATCAGAGGAAAACAACCCTGCCGACACCTCAAACTTGGATTTGTAGCTTCCAGAACTGTTAGACAATCAGTATCTGTTGTTCAAGCCATCCAACCTGTGCTATTTCGTTATGACAGACCAAGCAGACTAACACCCCACCTTAACCACAGGACCTGACTCAGCATCACTGATACTAGGACAAATTGCCACCCCATGTCCTTTGATGGGTGACACTGAGGTCACAGCATCACTGCTGGGGTATTCCCACCAAAACAAATAACCTGACTTAATTTGGACATAGCCAACAAACCCAGAATACGGACATTCTACAAAACATCTGTCCTGCTCTCCACAAATGACCATGTCCTGAAACACAAAAATAGATTGAGGAACTGACCCAGATCAAAAGGCACCAAAGCCATCTGCCTTAGTCCAATCAAGATGATATAATAAAATACCATGGGGGATTCCAGGATAGCTCAGTGGTTGAGCACTTGCCTCCCAATTGGGAGGTCTGGGGTTCGAATCCCAGCCCCAGCCTGTGCAAATCCATATGCTGGACTGCAGCAACTGGTAACCATTGGGATGGCTCAGTGGCGAAGTTTCCTGCCTTCCATGCGGAGGCCCCCGGCTCAGTTCCTGCCCCACACAGTCCCATATCCACCTGTGTAGAATATAACCATGTCACAACTAATGATGTACAAAAATGGAGACTGTCCTGGGCCCTTCTCTCTCTCTCTCTCTCTCTCACTTTCAAACAGTAAAAAAATCAATCAATCAATCAATAAAAAATAACATGAACTAGGTGGCTGATAAACCACAGAAATTTCTCATAGTTCTAGAGGCTGAAAGTCCAAGACCAAGGTGCCAGCAGCCAGAATAGTCAGGTTCTGGTGAAGGCCCACTTCCAGGTTACAGACTGCCAACTTCTCTCTCTGTCTTCGCATGGTCCAAGGGCCCAGCTTGGTGGGATCTCTTTTATAAGAGCACTAATCCCATTCATGAGGGTTCCACCATCATTACCTAATCACCCCCCAAGGGCCACATCTCTTAATACCGTCACACTAGGGATTAGGATTGCAACACATGAATTTGGAGGAGACAGAAACATTGAAACCATAGCAACACCTGACAACTAAGTGTAGCATGTGATCTTTGACTGGATATTAAACAAGCAAACAACGGAAAAAAGCTATAAAGAATATTTTGGGGACAACTGGGATAATTAGAATATGGATTTAATATCAGATAATATCCTTGTATGAATATTAAAGTTTCTAGAGTGTGATAATGGTGTTCTGATTCTGTAGGTCCTACACTGCAGGAAAATGTCCTTGTTCTTAAAAAATACATGCAAACATTTTGGGTGAAGTATCATCATCTCTCTGACTCATTTTCAAATCTCCCTCTATAAATGTCTAATGAAAGGAGAGAGAGACATAAAACAAATGTGGCAAAAGGCAGACAGGTATTCATTTGCTATTCTGTCTATTTTATGTAGGTTTATCATTTTTCCAAAAGAAAACGTTGAGACTTAAAGTTGAAAATACTCCCCTATAAAATGGGAAAAAATAGACAAAACACTTAAAAATAAATAAGGGGGTATGGTTGCCCCCAATACACCACACTTGCCCCATTCCTGAAAATCCAGTGATGGAACATACAGGGCTGTCCGGAAAGTATCCAGCCATACACTATGAAAAATAGAGGTATATATGGCTTGACTTTTTTCCAGGCAGCCCTCGTACATTTCAAAGGAAATCATTCTTTGAACCAGAATGCCTGGCTGACTGCAGGCTGCTTTTAGCCACAAAAGGCTCTACTTATTATAATCAATAGAGCCAAATCAAATACAACCACAACAATCTAGCTGTGTAAAGGGAGCCAGTGCTGCCATCTCCCTGGTTTCTTCAGAGCATCCTGGGGGTCGGAGCTTCATCCCCATTTTACAGATGAGAAAACTGAGGCCAAAAGAAGCACTGGACTTGCCACAATTCACACAGCTGGTAAGTGGCAGAGCCAGGACTCAAACCCAAGTCTTTCTCACCCCAAATTCCAACCTATTAGGGAACAACAGGGTTGCTCTGCTCATCACCCAAATAAACCCATTAAGTACAAGTCGCATGAAGGGAGAGGTAGGCAGGAGACCTCACACAAGAAACCTCGGGCGTGGTGTCAGTCCCTGAGGTGGAATGAGGCCTCATGAATGAGTAGGAGATGACCAGGGTGCAGGAGGAAAGCACTTCAGGAAGGAGGAACAGCACAGGCAAAGGCCTGGTAGATGGAAGGTGGTGAGTGTGGAGGGCCTGGATGGGAATGGGCAGCAGGAGCTAGACAATGAGAGGTCTTGGAGGCCCAGGAAGGAGCTTGGGCTTCCTTCTGAGGACACTGAGGAGCCCCAGGAGGGTTCTGAGCAGGGCAGAGGAGCAGATGTGTAATTTAACAGGTCCCTCTTGATGCTTTGTGGTAGAAAATTTGGAGACTGGGAGCTGGTGACTAGGGAGGAGGCTGGAGGTCAGGGAGAAGTTGGGCCTGGGATCTGGGGCTAGTGGAACAGTTAGTATACCATTCAGGTTCAACAAACATTTGGGCAAAGATCCAGAAGCACGTGAAGGCTCCATATTGGGGAGGAGCAAGGAACCAGGCCTCCCAGATATGGCTGGGAAAAACAGTCATGGATGGACAAAAGCCCCCAGTGAGGGCAATGTGGCACAATCCATCCAATTACCTTTGACCAGCAATTCTACTTCCGTTAGTCATTTGAGTGATACACATGAAAGAAATAATAGATGAACTAAGTTTCTCTCTACAGCCCTGCGTGTAGTAGCGGGAAACTGAAAACAACCTAAATGTCCAATAGGAGGGGAAGCTGGGATGGCTCAGTGGGTTAAGTGCTCACTTTGCAGCCCTGGAGCCCGAGGATCGAATCCTGGCCCCGGCCCTTGCGGACCCATATGCTGAACTGGGGTGTGCCCCCAGTTCAGTTCTTGCCGGGGCCTATGCAGGAGGCTCCCAGCCCAGTTCCTGCCCTGCGCAGCCCCACACCCACCTGTGGAGTGAAACTATATGGAAAACTAATGCTGTCAACTATGGAGACTGCTCTGGACCCTCCTCCTTCTCTCTGTCTCTCTCCTGTCTGTCTGTCTCTCTCTCTCTCTCTCTCTCTGTCAAAAACAATAAAAATAAATCTTTAAATGTCCAATAGGAGACTGAACAATAAATTACCACACATCCACCCAACATACCATTATAAACAGAATAAGGCAACTTTACACATGTTGATGTGAACTGAGCTCCAAGATATACTCTTTTAAAAAAGTCCCAATAAGCCCACTGTAAGTTGAAAATGTCATTAAGTTGAAAATGCACTTAATATACCTAATTTTCAGAACATCACAGCTTAGCCTGGCCTACCTTAAACGTGCTCAGAACACTTAACATTAGCCTACAGTTTGGCAAAATCATCTAACAGAAAGCCTATTTTAAAATCAAGTATTGACTATCTCATGTAATTTATTATGTATGGTATATCGCTTTTGCACCACTGTAAAGTCAAAAATTTAAGTTGAACCATCTGGTTAAGTCTGGGACCATCTGTATATATGTTATGTTCTCCTCTATGTACAAAAAGGGGGATAGTATATATGCATGCATATATTTGCCTATATAACAATAAAATACTTCTGGAAGGATACGTGAGATACTGCTAACAATGGTGACCTCTACCAGCCGGCAGGTTCTAGAGGACTTTTGTTCATTTTATCTTAATTTAAATTCTGTTAAGTTAATATGATTCTTTATATTTTTGAACACTTTCAATCACATCATATAATTCAAAACTTTAAAACAAAATAAAGATGTATATCGTTTAAAAATCTTATCTGTACCTTATCCACTAAACACTCCTCTCCAAAAGTAATTACCTCTATTAATATTTGTTGTTCCTTCCAGAGTTTCTTTATGCATATATTCTCAAATAAAATATAAAATTTTATTTTTCCCTGTTTCAACACAATACTATAATCAATAGCCCCAAGCAGGGTTCTGCACCTCAGTTTGGGAGGAATTACTAATGTCTTAGAGATACTTCTACATCAGTATCCAAGGGAGTCTTCATTTAAAATTTTTTCTGTATTAACTGTAAGTATTTTATATTTATCCACACAGATGCATTTGTTACATCTGCATAGAATTCTGATGTGCGGATGGATGTTTATTAGTTTACCGGTCCCTTACTGATTAACATCCAAGTTTCCAATTCTTTTTTATACAAACCAGGCTGCAGTGGATAACCCTGTGCACACTCTCCTTGTGCCCAGATGGAGGAGGCATGGCTACACCATAAATTCCTAGAAGTGGAATGGCCTGGCCTAAGAGTAATGATGATGATGATAATAATACTAACAGCTCATCTCTACTGAGCATTTACCAGCTGGAGGTCCATAGCAAGTATAATGAACTCATTCACTCCTCCCAACAACCCCAACTGCCCATTATTATCTTATTTTGTAGGGGAGGAAAATGAGACACAGAGGGACTGAGTAACCTGACCAAAGCTGCACAGCTAACAAATGGCCAAACAGGGATTCGAACCCAGACACTGTTTCTTAAAGCCTCGTTTGTGAATCAGGAGGCTACCCCACATTTACAGGCAATAATTGGATCAATACTGTCAAATGGCCAAGGAAACAGCTTTTCTTCGGGTGCTCTTTTGAATTTGAGGCCAGGTGATAGTACTGGGGACTCCAACAATTGCAACAGTTAACAATAACCACCATCAAACACATGAATAAGCACATTCATGTGAATATTAACCCCGGGCCCCACCTCGATGGCGGGCAGCGTCTTGCTGGCCTCGGTGCTGCTCTCCCCAAGGATGCTGCCGGCTGAGCGGCCCTCGCACTCATAGCGGAAGCGCATGCCGCGCTGCTTGGGCTGCTCGGTGATGACCAGGTGCGGCCGCGGCCCGGAGCCTGGGGCTGGGGGCCTGAGCCGGTCCAGGGGGCAGCCCCAGGGCGG
Source organism: Craseonycteris thonglongyai (assembly GCA_004027555.1). NCBI lineage: Eukaryota > Metazoa > Chordata > Mammalia > Chiroptera > Craseonycteridae > Craseonycteris > Craseonycteris thonglongyai. The sequence goes on along the minus strand of PVKE010003418.1, from coordinate 32,450 downwards.
CGGCGAGACCAGGGGCGCCGAGGGGCCTAGGGTGACGGTGCTCAGGGAGGCCGCCCCGCGAGACACCAGGCGCGGTGGCCCCTCGCCCAGGCCCGGCGGCGCCCCCTCCAGGCCGAAGCCGTTCTCCTTGATGTACTCATCAATGATCTCTGCAAGAAAAGCAAAAAACTAGAGGTGAGGCTGATTATAAGATAAAAGGCCTGATGACTCCCAGATCTGTGCCTTCCCCGCCTTTTCCAATCCATTCATTTCTTCTAGACATTTCTTGCAGGCCAAATGCATGGACCTCAGCTTCAAACAGAATAAAGCTCCTGCTGTCTTCCTCCCAGTCACCCAGCACTCCCCAGTTTTTGAGGACAGAAACGTGCTCCGGCCTGGTTTCTCCTCCTGCACTCTGATGTCCACTCCGCTCTGTAGCTGCACCACCATGCACCAAGTGTTCAAGCTGGAAGGGTGCACATCTGTATTAGTTGCTCATGAGCCTACATTGGCAAGTCCCATCTATGACCTGCCTCTATCAAATACATATTTATGTTGCCACCACTTCTCGCCATCCCCACTGCCTCCACCCTGGTCTGCCCTCCATGACCTCCATCTGAACCAGCGCTGCTTCTGCTCCCTACACACAGGCCTCCTCCAGTCCATCCCCTACATGCAGCCAGAGGAATCTCATATCAGACCCAGTCCTGTGGCCCTCAGAAACCTCTGGTGGCTTCCAACTCCCTTAGAGTCAAAGTCAACACCCTCCCCATATAAAACCCTCATTCATCTCAGACACAAAACAAAATCAACCCTCACCCACCCACCTTGGCCACACAGAAAGCCTTGTGTGCACTGGCCCCTGCTGTCCTAGACCCCACCAGCACCACTACCACCCCTCTCTTACCCGGATCCAGTCTTTGTTTCTGTTGCTGGCCCTCCTCAGGATTGTGTACTTGCTCCCCATCTGTCTGCTCCACACTTCCCCCTTTGCTGGCCCCTTCTCATCCTCACCTCTCAGCTCCAATGTCATCTCTTCAGAAAGGCCCCACCTGAGGTCTTCCTCAAGCCATCTCTCCCTTTTCCTCTTTATTTCCTTCGCAGCCCTTAGCTCAGTCTAACCTTATCTTGTTAATTTCTTCTTTGTCCTACTGTCTCCCCCACTAGATTGTTAGCTCCAGGAGGGCAGAAACTTTGTTTGATCTGTGGCTGAATCCTCAGTGCCTAGAACAGTGCCTGGCAGGTGGCAGGTGTTCAATACAATTCACTTAAGGAATGAACATTAGAAGGGGTGACACTAAAGGCAGATGATATATGTGGAATTTTTGCTAAATATCATGCACTGCTGATATCCTGGGAATATGACTATGTTAAAATCCTCCAACAATCCTGGAAGTCACACTGTGACTCTTCCCCACAACCCCTTAACAAGGAAGACCAAGCTCCCTGTCTGTGAACACTTGTACTCCTCAGCCTCTCCCGAAACCTGCTCTTTGATACTCACCCAATTCATCTGTGGAAGGAAGAGAAAGAGAAAGGTGAGGTCCAAAAGTGCTCAAGACTTTTATCTTTTAAGACAGATTCCTCACCCCTATCCCATGTTGGTACCCTTTCCCCTCCCACTTCCTCCATCCTGGGAAACTGGGTTCAGAGTCCCTAGGGTGCCAAACCCTAGCCCCCATCTCCTCCTCCTGTACTACCCTCCCTTTAGCTCCCAATGTTGGGGTCCCAGGGTCAGGGCCCCCTCTAATGCCTCCCAAAAATCATTCAGCCCAGGGATTATAAAGTGTTGCTAGGAATTTGAGAAAAAGCCAGGGGTCTTATTACCAGAGTAAAAATAGACACCCAAGATCCTAAACAAAATGTATAAGTGTTCCCTTCCTATAGCCCACCCTAGGTCCTCAGAGGTCACTGGCTGGTGTCTGAAGATCCCAGAAGGCCGATCTTCCACCTCCAGGCAGCTACTCACTCTGATCATAGCCCAGTCCCTGAGAGGTGCCCACCCACCATCTTGGGTTCGTTTTCGCTTCCTGAGGGGGGAGTGACAGTAATGCTGGGGAAGCCCTTGTCATCTTCTCAGGATAGCTCAGCCCTAGAAGGGTCTGTGGAGAAACCGAAACCAACCTCCCTTCATTCCACAGAAAGGACAAGGGGAAACCCAGAGGGAGCAAGTGAGGCTGGAGCCACATAGCAAGGGAGGGCAGGCCAGGGCCTAGGGTTGCCTGTGCTGGCCTCAGACACCATCCAGCCCAGATGCCAAACCCGCCTTCCTCCTCCACTCTCGGGGAGTGGCTCCTGACAGCCAGACCTTTGCTCCTTGGAAAGCAGTATTCCTGCACCCCTTATCTCATGCAATCTGTAAAGTCAGCAGAGTAGGGAAGACACCCTCACTTGGTGGACAGGGGATATGCTAGGAAAGAGAAAGGGACATGCTGTAGATCACTGGCAGGGACAACTTCAAGTCACTTCCACTTGAAAAACCCTTCTTAGGCATCTGTACTAGATGACTTGGGGACCCTAAGACAAGTTTAGACTTTGTTTGGGCCCTCAAGGAGCTCATAGGCTGCAGGGGGAAACTGAGGCCTGGGATGCAGTGGCCAGAGTTTTGAACTGCCTTAGTTCAAATTCTGGCTCTGTTACTTGCTAGCTGTGTGGCCTTGAGCTCAACCTGTTTGTGCCTTGGTTTCTTCATCTACAAAATGGACACAGTAATAATGCCTGCCTCGCTGTGCTATTGTGAAAATTAAATGAGCTAATACTATATGGGAAGCACTTAGATATGCCACAATAGTAGGTGCTACATAAATGCTGGCTGCTATTAATCAAGTGTTGGAAGATATTTTATGGACTTCTGCTCTCTAGGCCTTGGTTGGTAGAACTATAAAATAGGCATGTTGGAAGACATGGTTTCAGAACATGGGGTGTGGAGTCACACAGATGTCAGTTTGAATCCCAGCTGTCACTCACTGGCTGGGTGTGGCCTTGGTGCAAGATACTTAACCTCTCTGAGCCTCCTTCTCTATAAAATGAAATCTGAGTTCCTATCTCAGGCAGTAACATGAAGATTTAGGACCACACAGGGAAATTGCTTAGCACAGGGTCTGACCCTTTATAAAGCTTAGCTAATATCATTATCTAAAACCCTCCTCCAGCCAGGAAATATTGGGAACTTCCTCTTCTTATTCAGGACCCAGCTCAAATAACACCTCACACCCCCCTCAACCTCCCACACAGACTTGCTGCCATCCAGGGGCAGCCAGAATAGGCCATGCTGTGAGAGCAGAAAGTCAGCTACGTCTTTCCTGCCTCAGGGCCTTTGCACAGGTTGGTCTTTGCTAGAATGCTCTTCCTACATTTCTTTGCATGGCTCCTCCTCTTCTAAGGTCCTTACCCAAATGTTACCTCCTAGACAGGTTTTCTCTGACCACTGTATTCAAGATAGACCCCAAAACCCCCACTCCAGTCCCTTACAGTTAGGTGTCTTTATCATTTGTATGGCACTGATTAGGATTTTATATGACTTTATGTTACAAGATTCATATCTGTCTCCTACAGACTATGAGTACCACAGAGTGGGGAACATGTCTGCCCTATCCTCACTATCTACCCAGGGCATAGTATGTATCTGGCCCATCAAAATGAGGAAAATTTTCCCTCCCACTCTATCTCAGCCATTTTCTCATCCCTATCCTACTAGAAAATGTCACTGACCTCACAATTTTTTTCAGAGCCTTTATCACATTTTATAATTTATTTAATTATTTAATTTATTGTTTGCATGTCTGCTTCTACATCTAGGTAGGAAACTCCATGAGGTCAGAGCCAAGGCTATCTCAGTCACTGCTGAGTCCCCAGCACTGCCCAGCACCGGGTCAGGTACAGAACGCCACTCAAATATTTATTGAATGAGTGATGTCAGAAATCACTCTCAATTTAAACCAAAGATCTAGGTTGCAGGCCAGAAAAGTCTTAAGACTTGTTCCTGCCCAGAACCAGTGCTTGGGCAGTACCTGTCCCAAATGCCATCTCCCACCTTTCACCACCACCCCCCCAAGCATAGACTTGTTAGAGAACCCACAGAGCCTCCTCCATAGGCAGGCCAGCACTTCTGGGGTCCATCCCAAGATTCTACCTCCAGAGAGAGGCTCAGACCTAATTCACTGAGGCCATTGAGTTTCCATGGTGACAAGATACATCCCTGCCCTCCAAATCTCAGCAAATTTATGAGAGAGAGGATGCTGACATTTGGCTATGATTCTGCATTTCCTTGGACAGCAGTGAATTTTGGGTAACACAGGCTGAAGGACTTCACAGACCAGTGATTTCAGCATCTCTTGGGAACTTCCTAGAAATGCAAACTCTCAGGAGGTGGGGCCCAACACTATTTTAACTAGCTCTTGAGGGAACTGCGATGCACACAAAGGTTTAAGAACCACTATTATTGACCATCTAATAATAATTATAGTTACTATTATCATATTGTATTATTACACCACTAGAGTTAAAACTTATTGAGCCTTTACTGTGTGCCAGACACTGCTTTGAAAGTTTATCTGTATCAGCTCATTTAATCAATTTCCTGAAATGGGAGGTACTAATATTATGCTCATCTTACAGATGAGGAACACTGAGGCCCAGAGAGGGGAAGTGACTTGTAGGTATTCCCACAGTGAGGGGTGGGGGATAGTGGCACCAGAATGTAAATCCCAGCCCCAAAGCCTGAGATGGAGATTATTACCCTATGCACTACTATGGTGAATTTCTACAGCTAACTCCTCTTAGACTGTGAATAGGTGCTTAGTTTTAACTGTCCAACTCATAATCACCTGGGAGGTAGGTGCATCTAGAACCCCCATCTCAACGAGCAAGGATGAACAAGGTCAAGGATGCTGAGGTAGACCTAGGCAAAACCCCTAGACTAAGGCATGCCCAATGGAGTCCCCTCTCCTCCATCCTGAGCCTGCAGGTGGGCAGAACTGTGGAAGGCCGCTCACCTGTGGTCCTGGAAACGGCCAGCGAGAGCGAAGACAGGTCTGTGGACCCTGCAGGGAGGGAAGCAAGCCTCAGGTGATGGAGATCCCACAGAGCCTCTCAAACCTCACACTCTTCCTCTCCAGACCCCGCCCCTTTAGATCAAACCCCTAATCGCCCTAAGAGTCTGGCCTTTCCTCCTTCCCTACTCATGGACTGGTTCCCTAGTTTTTGTCATTCACCCCACTCTTCATCACACTCAGGCCCTGCTCCTTCTTTCCCTTAGGGTCGGGCCTGCAGGAAAGACTACTGCTATTAGGAAAGCCACTGCTCCCTTCCTTTTCTTCTGGTCAGACCCTACCCCTTCACTTTTTCAGTGTCAAGCCTGTCTCTTTCTCCCTCTCAGACCCTGCCACTACTCTCTGAGGCAGACCCCGCCTTCTTTCGAGACAGGCCCTTCCTCTTCTCTCCATAAGAGTCAGACCCCGCCCCTTCACCCTTTTGGAGTCGGTCCCTGTCCCTTTCTATTCTCCTTACTACGGTCTTACTCTTAAGACCCTGCTTCCTTCTTTAAGTTAGGCCCCGCCCCCGTCTCGCTCTCATAGTCAGACTCCGCCCCTTCTGTGAGCCAGGCCCATGCGTTTTCGCCCTCTCTGAGTCTGGCCCCGCCCCCACTTCGCAGAAGCAGTTCTCGCTCCACCTTCTCCGAGTCAGGCCCCGCCCCTCTCCCGCCCAGAGTCGGGCCCCGCCCCCTTCTTTGCCTCAGGGTCAGGCCCCGCCCCCTCCTCACTCTGTAGTGGGACGCCTCTCATTTACCTTGGGCCGGACCCCATCACCATCCTCTGCCTCCTTCCTTCTCTCCAGTAGTGTTCCCAGAACCATCACACTCTCTCCGCAAACCCCCTAGACTCCTGTAGGAACCCCCATACTAGTCCGGGTCCCCCAAAGCCCTTGCATCTCCAGTCCCGCCACAGACTCCTAGCCTGAACAGCAGGCTGGCCCCGCTTACCCAAGGCTCCCAGCTCCGGCGCAGTGGACTGTCTGCCGACGCGGCGACTCGGCATGGCTCGACCAGTGGGGACGGACGGCCCGGAGGCTGGCACAGATCAAAACACACACGCGGGCAAGACCGGGTGGCCAGGCGGCAGGGTCCAACAGACGATTGCGGGTTGGGCGAGCGGCGCAGGGGCTGGGGCCGCAGGCCGGGCAGGACGCGCGGCGCCCGGGGCTGCGGGGGGCGGCGGGCCGGGCCGGGCGAGCGGCGGGCGGGGGCGGGGCGGCGGAATTCCCCGGCGCCGCGGGCCTGAGGCCCCATTGGCTCGCACTCCGTCGTGACGTCACGTAAAGGGAACGGGAAAACCCCCACGCATCACGTGGCCGCGGGGGCGGGGCCAGCCGGGAAGAGGAGGCTGGGCTCTCGGGAGGGGCCGGCGCTGCTAGCCATAGCTCGGGCAGAGACAATCAAGGCCTGCTTAGGGGCACTCACTCACGCCCTACCCATGGAGCAAGTGGGGGAAACTGAGGCCCGCCCACCAGGTCTGCCAGAGGACTTGAACCTGTTGTTTCTCTCTGGAAGGGAAGCTTCGGAATCAGAAGTTGCCAGGGCTCTACAGTTGTCATTTATAATAATCTGCGAAAACTCCACGGTCTCTCTACGCCTCATTTTTGTCAACTGTAAATTGGGAGTGAAGATAAAAGTTTAAAGCTAGAATGTTAGCTCTAAGATTTGTCTGTTTCGTTCCTTGCTGTATCCACTCTGCCTGGAGCAGTGCCTGGAACACAGTGGGTGCCCAATAAGTGCTTATTGAATGAATGGATGGATGTTTTATTCTTCCCCACAGCCCCTTCAAGTTTCCTAACAGCCCAGACTCAATAACTCAGGCTGGGAAGATTGACTGTGTAGCCCCAATGTACATACTGTCTCATAGATGCCTCATACCTTGCACTCACATCAGGGGCATGTGATAGAATTAGAATTCTTGCAGAGAGGAGACTGAGAGGCTCAAGAACGAACAGCCACTTGGTTAAATCACATTCTTAAATCCTCCTGTCTTTGAGAATGACTGGGTGATCATTAGGTTCCAACTTGGATGTCAGGCACCCCCAAACCACAGTGTTATGTCTACTTGTTTCCTCTTCTCTCCATGGCTCACATGGACTCATTGGATGTACACTTATTGAGCACCTGCTGTTTGTCAGAACTGCATGGGGGCACAGCACTCACCACACCAGGCCTGGTACCTGCTTCTGGGAGGCAGAATAGTATACAGCAGCAGTTCTCAAAGTGTGGCCCCAAGCCCTTCAGTTGATACGGATAAAAGTCCAAGTTGGAGAGCTAATGCTAGATAGCAAAATACCAAATGAACTTTTTTTTAAATGCAAAGGGACAGATAGCAAATATGTTATGCTTTCCAGGCTTTGAGTTAGGCTTTGAGGGCCACATGGTCTCAATGCTCAACTCCACCATAGAGCAAAAACAGCCAGACAGTACAGAAACAATGCACTTAGATCTATTCATATGAGACATTATGGATATTAAACTTTGAATTTCGTGTAATTTTCGTGTGAAATGAAATATTCTTTCTACCCACTTAAAAATGTAAAAATTACACAAAAGCTGGAAAAAACTGGGGCAAGAGCACTGCAAGAGAGGTTATGATTGGGGAAGCCGGGATGGCTCAGTGGGTTAAGCGCTCACTTTGCAGCGCTGGGGACCGAGGATCGAATCCCGGCCCCGGCCCGTGCAGAACCATATGCTGAACTGGGAGCTCCCCCAGTTCAGTTCTCTCTCTGTCTCTGTCTCTGTATCTCTCTCTCTCTCTGTCAAAATAAATAAATAAATATTTTAAAAAAAAAATTAAAAAAAAAATAAAAATGTAAAAATTACGAAAAAGCTGGGGCAAGAGCACTGCAAGAGAGGTTATGATTGGGGAAGCTGGGATGGCTCAGTGGGTTGAGTGCTCGCTTTACAGCCCGGGGTTCCAAGGATCGAATCCCGGCCCCGGCCCATGTGGACCCATATACTAAACTGGGGTGTGCTTCCCATCCAGAGGGCCCGTTTGGTTCTTGCCCCCCTCGTTCAGCACCTGGCTCAAGGGGGTACACCTCCCATGTGGAAGGCCCCCGCCCACCTGTGTGTAACAAAACCATACTGAAAACTAATGATGCACAACTATGGAGACTGCTCTGGGCCCTCCCCCTTCTCTCTGTCTCTATCAGAAACAATAAATCTTAAAAAAAAAAAAAAAAAGAGGTAAAATGGGTCTAATAATTAAGGTGGTTGTGAAGATTATGTAAGATACTAATAATAGTGGGCACTTGTACATAGCTTTTACATGTGCTGGGCACTGTCCTAAACACTTGTTCTAAATATTTGTGTCATATTACTTTGTGAGACCTTGGACAGACTGCTTGATTTTGTGGGTTAGTTTTCTCATCTGCTCTTATGAACATTTATTATACACAGTGTAATAATGCCAGGCATTGTTCCAAAAGCTTGGGATACAGCTAAGGATATAACAGACAAAAGCCCCTGCCATTGTGACACTAAAATTTAAGTGGAGGAGACAGATGGAGAATACATACATGTCTGGTGGTGACGGCGATGTTACTGAACAATAAGCCAGGATATATGGATTGAGTTTGGAGGGTACTATTTGGGTTAGGAAGTTGAGGGAGGGTCTGGGATGACATCTGAGCAGAGGTGAAATGGTGAAGGATCCATGTGGATATCTAAGGCAGAGTATTCAAGGCACAGGGAATAGCAAGTGCAAAGGCACTGAGGTGGGAACATGCATGGCATATTCAAGAAACAGAAAGGAGGCTGGGGTGGACAGACTGCCAGGGAAGTTGTGATGAGGGTAGAGCAATGGCCTGTAAGGTGATGTGGACATTAATAGGAAAGCCACAAACGTACTTACTAATATGAAATTTAATGGATGAAGCAAACCACATATAGCACTTAGAGCTTCACTCATAAGGAGTGTAGATTAGTGGCTTCTATTATAGGACCAGGAGCCCACTGCCCCTTGCCAATGTCAGACCTCACAACTGTTGGGTGAATAAGTGAAAAGACAGGTCAGAAAATCCTCAGCACTCAGGATTTCTGCTGGGCTCTGAGCTCCATGAGGGTAGGCCTGTATAGGTCTTGGTCCCTGATGTGTATATAGAACCCCACAGCTCAAGGCAATGTCTACGGGAGAGGCTCAGTATTTGTTGACTGCATGGCAGTCTTTCCATCAGTGTCAATGTGGGCCCCATCAAGGTCCACACTTCTGGATATGCGTTGTCTGTGAAAGTCAGGACCGTGCAAACATGCACTCAGCACACATTCCTGGAGTGCTTCCTCTATTCCCAGGACATGGCAGTGACAAAGACAGACCTAGCTCTGTCCTCACAGGACTCAGTCCAATGGAGAATGACCTGTCCCCAGACTAATGACCCAGTGAGCAGGGCTGGGACATGGTGCCCAGGGAGCTGGGCTCTGAGGAGGTGATCACGGAGGGATTCCTGCAGAAGACATTGGAGCTGCAATTTGGAAGATGCTTAGGCTAAGGTAAAGAGCTGCTTGCCTTACCTGTGTCCCTAGGTAAGGAAGGAACATAGTCTAGAGCCAGGAGTTAAGACATCACTACAAGTTAAAGCAAGAGAGATGAATGAAGCTATAGGGGTAAAGAAGCCCCCTCCCTCCAAGGTCTTGCTCATTAGTTAGGAGCCTGGGCTCTTCTCCTAAGGGCAGTGGGGGAACCATGATAGGTTCTGAACAGGGGACAGAGGAGGCTGGGTGGGGACACCATGGGGGCAAGGAGCCTGGAGCAGGTGGTCTCAGTGGAAGTGATGAGACTCCTGAGTGATTGTGGGGTACAGCTGATGGTCTTCACCAAAGACTGCAGTCTGAGGCTATGGGAGAAGCCAGGGGAGATGAGGCCAGTGAGTCAAGGTGACTCAAGAGCCCAGCAGAGGAGCCCCGCTGGGGAGTCTGGGCTTTCTCCTAGGGCGCTGAAGCCATGGAATGGTGCAGGGCAGGGCAGGGGCTGGAGCTCCCTCAGCAGTGGAGAACACTGCAGTAGTGTGGTGTGCGCACACACATGGGGCTCTGCACACACCAACATCTTCCAGGACTTCATGGATTCTCTGCCTGGCTCTGCAGGGCAGGCAGGCAAGTGGGAGTTGGCTGTTGTCCTCAGCCCTGGGCCTCTTCTTCCTGCAGTTCTGAGACCATTCTCCCCAAAAGTAAATCTAGGAATGTGGTTTCCAACCCCTTGGAGTGCTGGGATTCCCAGAGGCCTGTGTCCTCACCTATAGTCAGTGAATAGTCCAAGGACCCAGTTTTGGGAAGACACATGAGCCAACCACTAACAGCTTGGGTGAATCGTCGCTGCTGGCAGCCCTGGGGATACTGGTGATAGCCCAAAGCTCCGAGTGCTACAGCTGGGCACCACTTTGAACAAGGTTTGCCCCCATACCCATGCCATGTCCCTGGGGGTGTGCTCATAAGCCCAGAGAAGGGAGGTAATGTATCCAGGGTCCCAGGACTGCTGAGTGAGAAAGCCTGGTGTGAATTTATCAGGTGGTGGGCGTCTGCTCATGACGTAGGCCTGCACTCCTGCCCTGCCTGGTGGCATGAGGCCTTGAGACAGTTAGTGGGCACAGGCGAGGTACCAAGCCTTATTAAGAGCATGGGTGCAGCACAGTCATGGCAAGTAGCTATCCCATCTGTGAAATGGGGAGTTATGGAAGCCCCTCAAAAGGTTGCTAGGAGGTGCAGTGAGAAAGGGGCCTGACCCACAGAGTCACTGTTCCCACTTTACTGTCCTGCATTCTGCCGGTCTCCTTCCCAGACCTGGGAGAGCCACCCATACCTGCTCTCCGAGATGACAGAGGAAGGAAGGCTAGTGGGGTTGGTTACTGAGTTTAAGTTAAACACCCACATTTATTAAATCCAGACTGTTAAAGGGCGGCGGTCTGGGAGGAGGGTGATGGTTGGGGGGATGAGGGACAAGATGAATGGCCATGAGCATCCTAGAGAGGCCCTGGTCCCTCCCCCACCTGGCCCACCCCTCAGCAGCACTGCATCAACTTCACCATGATTCCCAATGGTGCTGGTTGGCGGGGCAAGATGGCTAGAAACACGGGAATAGATGGACAGACGGCGCCTCCACAAACCATGTGCTCTGGCCTGCCCCAGCCCCTACACCACGCGCTGGGCCCTGGTCCACGGGGGCCCCCTGCTGCCCCGGCCCAATCTGTCCAGGGGAAAGGTGACAGGGAGGGAGGTGAGGGGCCAGGGGCAGCAGGGGTGACAGTCACCAGGGGCTGGAGCAGACGAGAAGGACCAGGAACAGTTAATCCCTTTTCTTGTCCTCTGTGGGCTTTGGAGGGACTTCCTGGGGCTCGGTGGCAACAGAGCTGGCCCCCTGGGTAGGCTTGGCAGGCAGGGGTGTGGAGGCCTCCTCCCTGGTGGCAGCAGTGGTGGCTGTGGCGGGGGCAGGGGCAGGTGGGGGAGGGAGGGCCCCTGTTGCTGTTGGGGCTTCAGCCACGGGAGCAGCTGCTGTCGGGGCCTCGCCACTCATGCCAAACTCGTTCACCCGTGTGGGGTCGACGCGATAGATCCACCGCTGGTAGAGGTAGATGAAGAAGACCACATCTAGGGGTGGGGTGAGGGGGGCAGTGTGAGGGGAAGGGGCCCACCGGGCCCCAGCACCCTGTGGGTGTGTGGTGGGGTAGTCCTGCAAAGATTGGACTGAGCCCCCTAAACTGAGTCCCCAAGTAGGGGTTGGGGCCAGGGTACTTGCCTCAGCCCAAGACCCTGAGTCCTGCCCGTGCCTAGCTGTTGGGAGCCTCCCGTTGGCCCACCCACCAGCCTATCTGCTGGGCCTCACCATCCCGCAGGCAGCCAATCCGGTACATAACAGGCATCTTGATTACAAAGGCGAACAGGTCATCAATGAAGGTGTTGAGGGCCTTATAGGTGAGCATGCGCCAGGGCAGATGGGCCACGGACTTGAGCTTGTAGTTAATGAAGAGCTGAGGTGTCATGGTGATGAAGCCTGTGGTGGTAGTGAGAGAACACCCATGAACAGAGGAAGAGGCGTCCTAACCTTTGACCCCTCTGACCTCACTTCTAGCCTCCTTCCTCTCAATCACCCTGCCTTACTGGCCTCCTTGCCACTTCCAGCCCCCAAGCACATTCTACTTCAGGGCCTTTGCATGGCTCCCTCCTTGGCATATTTCAGGGCTGTTCACATATCATCTCCTTGGAGAGGTCTCTGACCACCCTCTAATGTGCACTCCCTTCAACCCCTTCCCAGCACCTGTCACATGCTGTAAGTTGCTTGTCTGCTGTTTTCTCTGTGGGTTTGCAAGGATGAGAACTGAAATGCACCATCCATGGCCTCCCAGAAGCCCTCCCTGATCCCCAGACTGAACCAGGCATCCTTTTAAGACTCTCCTTGTGCCACCTCTACCCACCCTGGGTTGTCCCTGTCTGGGGATGAGTCTCCCACACAACTGTGAGTGCCGGGAGGGCTGGGCTGGGCTGACTTGATCACTGTCAAGTCCCCAGCACGGCCTAGTGTGGGGTGGAGGAACACTAGCTGAGTGCCTGCCCTAACTGGGGTGCTGAGTGCAGCACAGGCCTGCTCACCAAAGGTCAGCAGGAAGCCGTAGAGCATGCTGAGCACCCAGGAGTACCAGCCCTTGTGCTCCAGGTACAGGAGGCTGTAGACAGCATAGCAGCCCAGGAGCGGGAAGAGGATCCACGACAGGTACCTAAACGCCATCTGTGGGGCACAGGGTGGGGCTGGGACCCAGCTCCTCAGGCCCCACCTGGCACCCCTGCCCGCCCCACTCCCATCCTCACCCACCCACACCTGATCTGGCAAGCTGGTCTGAGGGAATTTCCAGGAGGCCCTGGGAACTTTGGATTTGGCCAGGAAGTGTACATGGCAGGTGGGTGACACCAGAGGGTGTGACACAGGTCATAAAGCATAGGCTTGTCAGTTAGCAGGCAGATGCCCTGGTTTCCCTACTCCTGCCCATCCCCTGGTCCCCTGGGAGTGTGTAGAGCTTGGAAACCCTCCCTGTGGCCCACTGTGGGGGACACTCACATCATCATAGACTTTGGTTGAGGACTCGACATATGTGGACTTGTCTTTGAACGTTGGGCGGGGAAACAGTCCTGCTACCTTGTGCTCCCGGTCCAGCTGTAGATAAGGAGGGAGGCTGTGGTAAGCTGCCGAGCTGGCTCCTGTCCCCCACGCCTGTTCCAGCCCCTGCCCTTCCCCACTGTTCCCAGTTCCCCTGCCCCACGTGTGACCTGAAAAATCCCCTGGTGTGAAAATCCCCTAGGTCCTGGGAGTTTGGCAGGCACTGGGAAACCCCCTGGAGGTCAGCTCCAGGGTCTAACTGACCAGACAACCCCCATCCCAACCCCTGGAAGCCCACGAAACAGCCTGGCAGCCCGACCTTACCCGGACATCCATGACCTTGGTGATCTTCCAGAGGTCGATGAGGACCCCAATGAAGACGCTGACCTGGACCACAAAATTAGTCTCGTTGTCCAGGATATAGAGGAGGACCACAAAAGACTGGAAAACGCCAAAGAAGACAGAGCGCACAGACAGGCCCTCCAGGGATTGCCGACTGTTCCAGAACTGGATGTCTATGTGACGGGGGTGAGAAGCAGGGAGGTTCAGCCAAGTCCCACCTGACCGCACCCTCCTCAGACCCCCATGTAGGTGCTGGCAGGCCAAGGGGGAGGGGTGCACATGCCTCCTCCTGCCATGAAGAGCCTCTGCTTTCTGGGTGCCACCTAGAGCAGTAAACAAGCAGGACCTCTGAAGTCCTCATGTCCAACCCCCTTGAGGGTACAGTCCCTTGACTGTGACGGTGACTGCTCACTACCAGCTGCTAAGGGCTGGTCAGAGAAGTCACTTCCCTGAGGCCTTACAGCCTGGCCTGGCAGAATCTGGACAGAAGTGGGTCTGTGTGACACCAGGCCTGGGCTATCCTTCCTGGTACCAGGTTGCCTCCCCTGGATGAGAAGACCTGGCACATGCACTTCAAGGCCTCCTCTTGTCCATCACTCTGTAACCATTAGGGAAGTGGCCCACAAAACACTGGGGAAATACACAAGGGCCCCAGACTCTGGTCTCCAATTGAAGCTCCTGCCACTGCAGCCCTTAAACCCCACCTGCAGGACCAAGGTCAGCCCCTCTCTGAGCCCTGGTCAGCTAGATGGGGACAACAGAACGTCTGACCCTGCCTGGGCTGAGCATCCAACACCTGCAGCCATAGGAGGCCACTCACCACAACACCTATCTCACAGACACAAAGCCAGGTGTACAGTCACAAAGGGTGGGCCCTGCACTCAGTGAGTGAGGGCTGTGAACCCTGGCCTTTCACCCCAGTCTGGAACTGATTCTGGAGCTCCGGTACACTCTGCGGGCTCTACCCTTCCCCATCAGACCCTGAGATTTGAGGGGGAAGTTCACAGAACCACACCCCCTATCCTGATGGGGAAGAATGGGTCTGGAGATGGGGTTCTGGTGGGGGCAAGGGGATCCAAGTCCTACCCCAGACCAGGGAGGCAACAAGCATGAGGTATAAAGCTGGGCTCACCCAGGGCCTACACTCCTGCTGTGTGACCTTTGGCAAATGACCACCCACTCTGTGCCTTCATTTCTCATCAGCAGACCCTGCTCACTTGGCCTCTGTTCGGTTTTGATGTTACAGTCTTCTAGAAGGTAACTCAATCATGGCAATATTGTAGTAGTAGTAGTAGTAGTAGTAGTAGTAATATTCATTACTATTGCCACTTCCAGATAATTATAATAAAATATTCATTACTATTGCCACTTCCAGAACCTGTGGAGCAGTAGGCCTTCAGACTGGGTTCTCTAGGGCCGGAATAAGTGGCCAGCAGGGCCTAGAGGATGAAAGTGGATGCTAGAGCCAGCTGCTTTCAAATCCTGGCTCTGCCAATTGGGAGCTGTGTGACTGTGGATAATTTAACCTCCCCGAGCCTCTGCTTCCTTACCATAAGTGTGGGGGTAATGATAGGCTTCCTTCCTTATGGGGCTATGGCTACACTCAGAACAGTGCCTGGCACTTGGCTAGTCCCCTCAAAGCTGGGCCATCACCACTGTTAACCTTTGGAACCTAGGGGCCTTCTGAGGACAGGGCTGTTACCTTCCCACTCTGATGCATCTTGTCCACTCAGCCCTGAGGGGCCTTCCCCAGCAGGCAGGCTGCTGGGCATGGTGGTGGGAGCAGCTCTGGGGCTTCCCTACTCCTGGCCTTGGAGTTCCCCAGCCCAGCCTCTCTCCTGGCACCACGCCCATGGATGGGAGTTTCTGGGCTGTGAGTTTTGGGGCCATGGCCCTCCCCAGTTCACTAGGCCTCTGGAGAATGGGGCTGAGATACCCCAGGTAGGGGTTGGACCTATGGGGAAAAGGGGAAAGGGAGGGGGCAGGCCTTATCCCCCAGCCAGGCACCCTCCCAGGCAGCCCCCATGGCATTAAGGTCCCCTACCGTTCTTGAAGGCCAGGAACTCAAAGACACTGTGGACAATGGACACGATGATGGTGAGCGCCAGCAGGTAGGGGTTGGTTTCTAGGAGGGCAACCTGGGGGTGGGGAAGATGCCTGTGAGTACTGCCATGCCCTTGCCAGGGTGCTAACCAATGCAACACCTTTATTAGCCATACCCCTCTTTCTCCTGGACCCCCAGAACCAGCTGACATTCTCTACAGACCTGACCCCTGGGGCTGCCCAGCGAAGGAGAACACGTGCTGGCCAGGAGAGCAGGTCAGAAAAGGGCAGATGGGCATGGAGAGGCAGGTCAGTGATGTAGAGAGGGGGACATGATGGAGAAAGAGGCAGAATGACTGAGAGGTCAAGGGACAGTTGGTGTGAGGAGCAGAAATCCAACGTGGAAGACAATCCCAGGCAAGCACAGTCAAGTCTCAAATTCACAGACACAGGCAGAGAAAGACAGAGACACCAGGAGATACTCAAGGACACAATGACAGGGAGCAAAGACACTGAGTCAGAGCTCAGAGTCAGGGAGAAGGAAGCTATGGGACAGGAGCAGGGAGGGGCAGGTCCAGACCTGAAGGCTCTGGCCAAGGAAACAGAAAAGCTGTGACAAGGAGGACCACGAACACCTTGGAAACAGGATCTCCAGTGTCAGCCAGGGCTGAAGGCAGGCAGGGGCCCTGGGAGGTTGTGAAACCAGTCAGGGGAGCAATGGCCGGGTCCCCTGGCCACCAGCCTGGCCTACTTCCCCTTCTTATCCTGCAGCCCAGGAGACTGCTGGGAAGCCCCCACTGTCCACCTCACCTTCACTGAGTCCTGCTCCTCGTCTGACTGCTCATATAGCTCATCACCCAGGAAGTTCCAGGGCGACCTGGTGCTCTGGGCGGCGTAGAGCTGCCAGCGCCAGAGTGAGAGCGGGCAGAAGGAGACGCGGAGTGGCAGGCTGGCCAGGCTCTCATTGATGGGGTAGTAGTCCTTCTGCAGGTTCCAGTAATCATTGAAGTAGATAATGGGGTAGTAATCGCCACTCACGGCGTCGAACTTCACATCTGGGGGCATAATGGGCAAGGGCACTGCTCAGCCTGGGCTGTAGCCTGGGCACCCATGTGAGTGGGGAGACCCCTTAGGTCTCGCAGAACAGAGGGTGACAAATTCTGATGGGGTCCACTGTAGAGAATGGAAGACAGGGGACGTTTTTCGTTTGCACCATGGGGAGCTGAAGAGCTGCTTGACCTCAGTGGAAAAGACAAGGTAGGAAGGGCCAGGCAGGCCCCAATGAAGGGGACTGCTGCAGCTCAGCCCATAGCTGCCTCACGGGTGACCACATATCAGGGACCTGTCAAAGTAGTCAGAAATCTGGGTTTTTAAGTGATATTGCCCCAATTTTAGCAAGTGATGCAGATTTTTTAAAAACAGCTAGTGGGCTGGAGGAGCCTTATCTGCAAACCATTTTTGGCACATTGGGTGGTCAGTGCTGGGGTCCAAGGGAGGGGCAGGGTAGGGTGGGATGCTTAGGGAGATGGAAACCCAGCCATGTGGAAACCCAGGAGACAAGGGAATGGCCTGGTCAGGAGCCCGAAGGGGCTGGGGGCCTCACACTGGTCCAATGGAGGAGGCACGCTGCCTTTCACCCATGGCGTGTGGTCGTCCACAATGTTGATGGTGATATTGGGGTGCCAGTGGGAGATCACCTCCACAGGCCCATAGTCCTCTGCCCTCTGAGGAGAGATTGCGGGTGGTCAGCCTCACTTCCTCCTGAAGGCTCCCGTGACAGTTGCAATGGCAGAAGACCATCCACCACAGTGACTGTTGGCCGAGGGCTCACCGCAGCCAGCCCCGCCAGCATTTATAGAGCCCACCGCCCTGGACTCTCAGCTACCTGACAGAGTAGAAAACCCAGGCCTGCAGACCTGGATGGGACTATGTCCCAGGCTGCAGAGGGGGCCCCATGTGCAGAATCCATACTTGGGGACCACCTTGCAGAGGAAGGCTCTTGGCATCTAGCACAGGGGAACATCCTGGCGCCCCCAGCCCTCCTGGGAGAATTCCTACTGAAGCCTCATTATGAGTCCCTATTCTGTGCCAGGCTGAGCCTGGGCCCTGGGCCTGGCTGCTTGGGTATGAATCCCACCCTGCCACCCTCTGGCTATGATACTTCAGACAAGTCTCCCCATCTGAAAATGGGAACAGTGCCGGATCCACCGGTGCCTGAATT
This sequence comes from Craseonycteris thonglongyai, assembly GCA_004027555.1. Classification (NCBI taxonomy): domain Eukaryota; kingdom Metazoa; phylum Chordata; class Mammalia; order Chiroptera; family Craseonycteridae; genus Craseonycteris; species Craseonycteris thonglongyai. The sequence goes on along the minus strand of PVKE010003418.1, from coordinate 14,747 downwards.
CTCCCTGCTCCCTGAGAGGTAGCTCTGCTTCCTAACCCTGCTTCCAGAGAGGGAAATGGAGGCTCAGAGAGATGAGGAGCCCTGAACGAGCCCTCACGGCGGCTCAGTGGTGGTGCCAGATGAGAGCCCCATGAACTGGCTTCAGGTCTGTGAAGGGCAGGACACCCCCAGGACCCGACAGCTCCATTCGCGTTTACCTTGATCATTTCTGGGTCAGCTTCTGTCTCCCCTGTCAATAAGTTCTTGGTTTTCTGAAACCGCCGGCGCTTGTATTTGTTGATCACTGGGGAAGGGGGAGTAGGAGGGGTGGACATGAGACCTGCTGATACTTGGGAGATCCAAACCCCAGACCTCTGCCCATCAGGAGCGGCTCACTGGTCTCCCTGTTCCCACTCTTCCACAGTCTACTGATGACGACGACGACTGGCCTGCTCAGATGTCCTCCAGCCCTATTCTCCCCATCTTCACAGCAGTACCAATACCCACTGAATGGCTCAAGGCAGAAACATGCAAGTCCTTTCTGCTCCAGAACCTGCTCATCCATTCCCTCTTGCCCATCCTGGGAATACCCCCTCCAGCACATGCCTCTAGTCCCACCGCAGCTCCCACCTCGAGGGCCCCACGCTGAGTCAGTCACAATGTCCCCCTACTGGATGACTAGTCACCTCCTCACTGGCCTCCTGACAGCTGCCCTTGCCTCCTGTGGCCTTCTCTCAGCAGAGCAGCCAGCAACTCATCGTGTCCTCCTGCTGCTTCCAAACTCCAGATGGTTCCTGCTGCCCTAAGCAGGGGGCCTACTATACCCCCACACCCCACCCAGTCCTCTCAGGCCTGGCCCCTCCCACCCTCATGCCCTTCACCCATCTCTTCTCAAATGTGCCAACCTGGGGCCTTCAGACACACTGTTCCATGCTCGATACATATCTACCATGGCTGGAATCTCCCTGACTGGCTCCTTCTCACCCTTCAAGTCCCTGGTTAAATGTCCCTCTTCCCCAGGGCTTCCCTGCCTATCCCACGCAAGCAGGCTACCCAGTCATGCTCCCTGCCATTTCCTTCACAGTAATCCACCACTGCCCCCAATTTTTCTCCCCACTGGATTACTTGTTTGCAGTCTGTCCCCTCAACCAACCTGTAGACCCCAGGAGGGTTCATTTTGGACACTGACATATCCCCTGCTTGGAGGTGGGCCCCTGGGAGGCATACAGTGATGACTAAGACATATGAACATAGACGGGCTGCGGACAGTTCCAGGAAAGGTCAAGCCATCAGCAGGAGAAATACTTTGGAGCTATGAATCTCCAGCCAGGAGTGGCCCTCACACTTCCTCTTACAGAGGCCAGGTTGGCCACAGGCTCTCTGCTATCCTGCCCTGAATCATGTTAAGACTTGCCAGGAGGAAGGGGCTGATGCTTGCTTATGCCCGATCTCCCCACCTCTATCCTGCCTGGGTACTTTTCAGCTCTTCCTTATGCTAAGACAAAATGCAGCCTGCCCCTCACGTGACTTCTTCATCCTGCCCCCAAGGGCCAGGGAGAGATGGGGAAATGTGAAAGGGAGCTGGCAAAGAACAGGGCCCTGGAGTCACAGCCTGGCTCTGTCTCCCCACAGGCTGAGGGACATTGGTGAGCTACACCATTTTCCTAAGCCTCAGTTCCTCCTCTAGAGAGTGGGGATAAAAGCCCTAACCACTCCTTGACAGGACCCCTGTGAAGTGGCTCTCTGCTCTAGAGCCCAGCCAGGCACAGCATCCCTGCATGTCACATTTACACAAATCACAGGGCTCAGATCCTTCCCACTCACTCAGAACCAGGCCTTGGGGCTTCTGGATTCTACACATGAGCTCTTGTTCAAAAACACTTCCAGGAATGGACTTAGGGTTTCAGCTCAGGGCCTGCTGTTCTTATTGTTAACATGAATAGCACCCCATCACTTATGTCATTATTAATGTATTTGAGATCTTGCCCCACATCCAGGGGAACAGTAAACACCCAAGGGTTGGCATCCCGAAGAATAAATTCCAGGGGGACATGTTGCACTGCTGTTCCACACCAGGGATAGTCCAAGGGAAGGAGGAGCTGCCTGGCCTGGCCCCAGACGGCCTGAAGAGGAGATACAGGAGATAGACTTTGGCTCTGAATGGGATTATACTACAAAATGGACTTGGCTTCTGTGGGGAAAAAAGAGCCCCTTATTCTTGGAGTTAAAGCTTCTAGAACTACACCACACAGGATAGTGGTCACTGGCCACGAGAGGTTACTGAACACTGACAACACAGCTGATCCAAATGGACATGTGCTGCGGGAGTGGAAAATAAACACCAGATTTCGAGACAGAATGCAGAGGAAGAAAAAGAATGTAAAATAATCTTATTAATTTTTCATACTGATTACATGTTGAAATGACAATATGTAGGGAAAGCCAGGATGGCTCAGCGGGTTAAGTGCTTGCTTTGAAGCCCCGAGGACTGAGGATCGAATCCCAGCTCCGGCCCAGGTGGACCCACATGCTGAACTGGGATGTGCTCCCCGAATGCAGTGAAGCCCCCAGTTCAGTTCAAAAAAAGAAAATAGAAATGACAATATGTTGACCTCAATACTATTATTACTCATGTTAATTTTATGATCTCTTTTGGTTTTTCTTTTAATGTGGCCACTAGAAAACCTAAAATGACTCTGGCACTATTATCTCTATCTCTAAGGGATAGTGCTGCTTGAGAGTACAAATTGCTGATCCTCTGGGCAGAAGGGTGCTGGTCTGCTCCCACACTCTCATTTTTCACCCTGGAGTTGGTGGGTGGCCAGCTCCAAGTCCTTGCTCCAAGTGATCCCAGCTGTGAGGCAAGCCTGGGTGATCCTGATGGGCTTTCCAGGTCCATCACGCAAACTCAATTTTGTAAACCACATCGACATTTGTCACAGTGACTGTGAACTTGACCTGACTACACAGCAAAACAGATCACCAAAGAAAAACCATGAAAAATACTGCATCAATGGGGTAAACAGGACGCAAGGGAGCAGCCACACCTGGGCCACACTCAAGGCAACCTCTGAGGTCTCAGGCACACCTACCCCAGACCCCTGATGAATCCCACTTGTGGGGGATGTGTCCATGGGGACAACCCCTGCAAGCCATACCCCCTCAGCTTGCCTCTCCCTGCATCTTCACAGATCCTGCTACATGGAAGCCAGTGGGTGGAACATCCTGCAGAGTACATTCCAGACATGCTCACTTAGAACAGAGCTCAGCACATACGCAGGAACTTTTCTAAGTCAGTTTTGAGGACTGACATAGAATCACCTACTTTTTGCTTCATCCAGTGTAGATAATAACAAAAAAATTATCCTTTGGGATATTTTTGTACCAAAAGAAGTAGCAAAGATTTAACCCACAAGAACAGAAGTATATCTGTTACTGTGCCACACAAAACAGCCAGATGGATGGTCACCAAACCCATAGGCACAATAAAAGTGAGATAAATGGAGCATGCAAAATTCATGGGAGGGGAACAGGGTTTCTCTGGGAGTCTTCTCCAGATCTGCTGAAACACAAGCATGAGGAGAGATTCCTATGACCACTGATCAAGAACAAAGACACAAAGAGTGAGTGGAAAAAAAATGCCAAGACTCATTAACTTCATGGGAAACAAGAAGTTGGACAGGAAGGTAAAAAATAAACTATGTTCGCTGTGTGGTTCAGATGTAAATAAAGTCACACACTCCAAGCTATCTTAATGCTGAATATTAATCTAATCAAAATTTTGTTCCCATGTTGAGACTTCCTTTTCTAGAGTAGGAGGTCAAGAGATAAAGTGTAAAACTGAGAAAACCAAGAAACTAAGCTATCAACTTGTTATTGGGAGTCTTGAGTAAGTAGCAGAGGTAACAGCTAAATGAACTTGAAAGCAGTTGCCTCTGGAGGTGGGAACTCAGGGAGGAGGGGAAGTAGGGGTGAGGAGACTGATGAGTTTCACTGTCTGGTTGATTATCTGAATTTTAAACTACATACAGTTGACCCTTGAACAACACGGGTTTGAACCACACAGGTCCATTTTTGTAAGAATTTAAAAAAATAAATACCTGTACTAGTTTTTTTAAATTATTTATATGATCAAGTGTCAGATTTTATTGTTCTTTCACACAGATCATACATATACAGTAGGCTGTCCAGAGGTACCATTTTAATATATATATATTTTTAGATTTTATTGTTTTTGACAGAGACAGAGGGAGACAGAGACAGAGAGAGAAGGGGGAGGGCCCAGAGCAGTCTCCATAGTTGTACGTCATCAGTTTTGAACATGGTTTAGTTCCACACAGGTGGGCAGGGGCCGAGCAGGGCAGGAACTGGGCTGGGGGCCTCCAGAATGGGAAGCTCATCCAAGTTCAGCATATGGGTCCATATGGGCCGGGGCTGGGATTCGATCCTCGGTCCCCAGGGCTACAAAGTGAGCACTTAACCCATTGAACCATCCTGGCTTCCCCCAGAGGTACCATTTTAAATGGGACAGAAAACAATGGTACTGTCCCACTTCAAACGGTATATGTGGTCATCCTAGTCTCACTGAGCTAAATTCAAGGTGTCAGTAGGCTGACCATATGTACTGTTTGAAATGGAACAGTACCCTTATTTTCTGCACTATTTAAAATTATATGTTTCGTCAGCTTAGTATATAGGGGCATTTATTTAACCATTTACTTATTGACTCATTTACACTCAAAATACATTTGTTGAGCCCCTATACCTATACTGTTTTTGATCAGTGGTTAGGAGTCCATGGATGTGGAGGGCCGACTGTATGTAACAATCTGTATAATTTTCTTTCTTTCTTTTTTTTTTTAATTTTATTTTATTTTTGACAGAAAGAGAGACAGAGAGACAGAGACAGAGAGAGAACTGAACTGTGGGAACTCCCCAGTTCAGCATGTGGGTCCGCCTGGGCCAGAGCCGGGATTCGATCCTCGGTCCATGGGGCTTCAAAGTGAGCGCTTTACCTGCTGAACCATCCCGGCTTTCCCTATAATTTTTTATAGGGGACTTGAGCATCCATGGATTTTGGTATCTGAGGGGGTTTGCTGGAACTAGTCTGCTGCAGATACCGAGGTACAATTAAGTTTTGGAAGAGTATTGGAGGGTCATCCCCCCTTACCCCTGTGTTGTTCAAGAACCAACAGGGGAAGCCGGGATGGCTCAGTGGGTTGAGTGCTCACTTTGCAGCCCTGGGGACCAAGGATTGAATCCCGGCCCCGACCCATGTGGACCCATATGCTGAACCGGGGAGTGCCCCCAGTTCGGTTCTCACTGTGGTTGAGACCCCGGCCCAGTTCCTGCCCTGTGCAGCCCCGCACCCACCTGTGGAATGAAACTATGTGGAAAAACTGATGATGTGCAACTATGGAGACTGTTCTGGGCCCTCCCCCTTCTCTCTGTCTCTGTATCTCTCTCTGTATCTCTCTCTCTCTCTCTCTCTCTCTCTGTCAAAAACAATAAAAATAAAAAAATAAAAAAGAACCAACTGTACTTGTAAGAGATTAAAAAACAAATGTAAGATGCCCTGGGCAGGGAAAACCCTGTTTCCATATAAGGCTGTGTCAAAAGTTACAAATGGCCAGCCCTGACCCAGGGCTTCTTGGGGGACACTTGCAGTCCCATGGGTTTGTTCACCTGATTGGGAATCTCCAGGTGGGCATCCAGACTCAGTTGGTGGCCTGGGCCCGCAGCACCTTGCTTTGAGAATGAAGAAGACTACTCAGAGGTGTGTGTCTGGGGACCAAGGGCTCACAGCACAGCTACACAGGACTCACATAAACAGGCCACCTGGGAGCCGGGCACTGTCCCACAAGACACCCTAAGAGTACAGCATATGTACTGTGCCCATTCACACGGGCTGGGCTGACACAGATGCACATAGCGATCACATTGGATGAAACAAATCTCAAAGGTCCTCCTGTCTCCCTCTGCTCATTCAATCAACCCATCATCCATTCACAGTCTATTGTAGAGTGTCAATCAACCCCTCATCCATTATCACACTATGCTTGAGTATCTATTTCTACCAGGCCAGGTATTGCACACAAGCCGGCCCCATCACCTCCCTTTCAAAAGTTCCTTTGTCCAGCTGCTCTTTCTAAGCCCATTGCTCTCCCATTTCCCACAGAGTCACAATGGGTGGCCTGCCAATCCCAGCCTCTGTTGGCTCGGGGTTCCTGCCTGCTCCCGGGGTTCCTGTCTGGGATTCAAGACCCTGCACCACCTAGGGTGCCCAGGCTGCCAGCCGCCTGGACAGTGGGTCTGGGCGTCAGGGACGACTGACTTACTCCGAGACACGTGGACCGTGGCAAGCCGGCGGTACAGGGCCTTCTGCTGGGGGTCTGGGTGGAAGCCACTCTTGGTGAAGTATACGTGGATATAGATGGAGCCATTCTGCTGGACACTCTGCAAGGCGGGCAGACAGGGAGAAGGAAACACTGAAGCCCCTTTACAATACATGCCCTCAGTAGCTTCCCTGATTCTCAGGCCGGGCAGGCAGTGTAGGTGAGCGGTTAAGAGCAAAATACTTGAGTTAGACAGACTCAGATTTGGATCCTGGCCCTAGCACACCATGCTGTGTGGCCTCAGGCTTCCTTCGCTGAGTCTCGGTGCCCACCGGCAGACGAAGGCCATCAGAGCTAAAGGCACAGCAGCTCTGTCCAAGTTACCCCAGAGCACCTAGCAGGTCACTTGGGCACAAAGTAGAGTTCAGTGAAAGTCAGCAACCTTAATTCATTCAACAAGCAGTGGGGACCAGATCCTGCTCCAGACACTTCAAATAGTAACTGCCTAATCCAGTGGGTTCACATTCCTATAACACATAAAGACCTCATGCAATGGTCATGTTATTATCCTCTTTCCAGATGAGCCAACTGGGGATCAGACAGAGAGGTTACATCATGTGCAGTGAGTGAGTGGATCTGAACCCAGTCTGTGGGCTCCTGTGCGGCTCTGCCCCCACCATCTGTGTCCCATTGCTCTGACTGTGCCTTTCACCTCTATAGCCCGAGGAGGGGAAACTACGTTCGCTCCCACTTGCTACAGATGAGGACACTGAAGAGGGGCATGGGGTAGATGGAAAGGGCACATCTGAGCCTGCTCAGCCTGACCTTCATGAACAGCTGGGATTCGCCTGGACACACTGCTTCCTGCTCACTTCCCTGCTTTGAAGCCCAACTCTGTGTTTATCATGCTTTTAATATTTTATGCTGTTTTCACATGTTGGTGGTAGAGGCTGCCCCTGTGGGGCTAGTAATTCCCAGAGACAATAAAACAACTCACTTGCCCTGGGACATACCAATAACCAGTCCCAACTCCACACCCCCATCCACCCTCTTCATCTACCTCTCAAACACCAAGCAGCCCTAGATCCACTAGGAACAGGTAACAAGACAACTAAAGACCACTCCTCTAGTCCAGGGCCCACTGACATTATCCAAATCAGCTAGTCCTAAACTGTTTTCCCTGCAGAAACCCCAATGAAGTGTGTGGCCCACGCCTCCCCACTCATTTGTTCCTGCTCCTGCCAAAACCTGGTGCTTCCCCATGTGGCCCTGCATGGTGTGGCAGGCACCCTCCTCTTGGTGGCACTGGCCTCTCCATGTTGTCACTCAGTTATCTCCATAAATTAAAATCAGGTATAACAGAGACATTCTCCCACCCCAAAGCTGGGAAAGAGGATTAGATCTAAATTCGTAGGGGCAGCTCTCACTGCTTGGCTTGCTGTCCCTCTGGCTAATTGGGATCTCAGGGAGGAGCTGAGGGGCTGGCCATGAATCTTCGTGGGAGCCACCCCTCAGCACAGTCTATCTGCCTCAGAAACACTGCATCTACACCCTGCGTCCAGCCACACCTGGCTACACCGACAGAACAAGTCAGAGACAGACAGAGCAGACATGTCCTCCTCCACACCAGGAGGTCCAAGACACCTGCTAGGGAGAAGTTAATGAGAGGGCAGCAGTCCAAAGGAGACATCAACTTCACTGATTCATCACATTCATGGACTATTCAATATTCATTGATTATGCACCTAGTCCCATGCTGGGCAGAGCTAGGGACACAGCAGTGACCAAGACAGTCCTAGCCTTACCTTCAGAGGGCTCATAGTCCCATGGGGTGGACAGCTAAATGAACTTAAAAGCAGTTGCCTTTGGGGGGTATCCAGATAGTAACAACCCCCCAAAGTAGGCAGGACTTGGGAGAGCCCAGAGATGGTAGCTGCCTGAGCCTGATTGTCAGGAAGGACTCCTTGGAAAAGGTGGGATTTGAACCTGGGGTTGCCAGAGTCCAGAGCTAGAGAGCCTGAGTTCAAACCTCTTGCTACCTGTATGATCTTGGGCAAGTCATTTAACCTCTGTACTTCAGTGTTCCATCAGTTAAATGGAGACAACAGTTCCCATTTTGTAGGGTTGCTGAGAGGTTTCCACCAATAGGCCTACCTTGGAGCCTTACACATAGTCAGCACTTAAACAATATTAACTGCTATTCTCAAGCTGGGCTGCCTGACAAACTAGTGATGACTGTACACCAAGAGTGATTACTAATCTTTCACTGATTTAAACCAGATTTACACAACCCTGGAGTTTGTTGGGAGGATCCTAGACCAATTTCAACTCCATTCATATGGATATGTGGAGAGGCCAAGGCCCAGAGACCGCAGGGACCTGTTTGTGACCACACAGCATGTATACAGAGGGAAATGCCTGTCTTGGAGCCTACACACCAGATTGCAGGGCTGGGAATTGGTACCAGGAAAGGCCCTTCAGTGAGAGCTGAGCAGCCTTGGGGCCAAAAATCAGGTATCCCCACCTGTGGAATGTCAAGCTCAGCAAAGTGCTCGTAACAGCCATCTGAGTTCTCGCCGCTTGTCCAATCACCATACACAAGGTCGTGCTGCTCCCAGAAGAGTGCTGATGTGGCGTTGAAGTCTGTAAAGTGCTCGTGCTCTGAGATGTACACGTGCAGGTTCTGTTAGGAGAAGCGGGGAGCTTAAGGCTGCTCATAAGGGCCTCTGAAGGCTGATGGATAAAGAGCAGATGAAGAGCTGTGGTAGTGGTCAGCTCACTAACATGAACAGTTTTGTGGGGGAAGGAGGTTAGCAGAGAGAAGAGTAGCAGCTGGTAGAATAAATTTTCTCTTTCTCATACTACCACCATGTCTGTGACGTCTTATCTATGAGCAAAGAACAATTGAAGAATGGCCAGTTTGGCAGTTAGAATTTGAAGTTAGAGAGGATTAGGACCTCCCTGAATTATCTTCTCCCTTCTTGGCCTCTTATGGCCTTCCTGGTCAGAGCTCTGCAGGCTTATGGATAAAGCACAGTCAAGTTCTGTAGGACTATCAGCCGGCTACTGAAAAAACAGGGGAGGTGGAGAAATTGGGCCTCTGAGAACTATCTCCTTTCTCAGGTTTCTGTGGCTATTTTTCCCAGAGTCCTCAAGGTCCACTGACAAAGAATAGCTGAGCGTGGTCACCTGAGGACTAGACTCCCAGGAACCCAGAATGCCAGAGCCGCAGAACCACAATGGTGGGAGCAGCCTACATTGCTGGGGTCTGAGCACTTGCCATGGATGCCGCTAATTGCTAGCCACTCAGGGTTCTCCCTCACTGCTGCCCCTTCCCTGCTCCTTGCCCCTTCTCGGCCTCTCCCTTCCTTTCCCCTCCCCTGTATACCAATCTTTGCAACTTTTAAAGCATGAACATACTTTTGAAATAAAATATGTTAAGGACCCTGTTAAGATAGTTTTTAAACAACTGAGTGACTTCTTAGATGTCCCTATTCCCCAGTTCCAGCACCACTACAAAACCAAAAGACTTGTTTTTCCTTATGGGTGTTGCTTGAGTGACAGGTTATGGACAGACCCAGAGTTCCTCAGGCCTGGACCTGTTCACAGACCTGATAGTGACCATGGACTAGGTCACTGCCCATGTCACTCACCCACACCCTCCCCTGAGTGCTCTCCTCCTGTTTCTGGCCTCCCAGCCAGCAGTTACCATTAAAGTGTCTTTGGGGAACAGGTTGCGGCTGGCGACGCGCGGGGCTCCTCCGGGGCCCACCTGGTCCTGAGGGGCCTGCCCTCGGCGGAACCAGCTGCTGATGGCCCAGATGATTAAGATCCTAGGGAGGGAAGCAGGGCAGGTGGTGAGACCCCAAGCCTTTTCTTTCCAACATGGATCTACCTGACCTTCTGACTCAGCACCTGCTGAGGCCTGACCCAGGGCTGATGACCAAATAGGCAGGGTCCTTGAGAAGGCCATGTCTGGGGACAGATTCCCCCCCAGATGCCACTGTCTGTTAGCATGGGGGGCCTGGCACTGCCTTGATTGATCTTCATGCAGACACCCTTCGACCCTGCCATGCTGAGTCCTCCAGGAGTGCCTGGTGGCCACAGGGCTACAGGGGCTTGGACCCTCAAAACCTCAGATCTAGAAAACCTAATGTTCCAGTCCCCTGGAATCCCAAAGTGAGACAATCCCACAAATCTGGAATCCCAGCATTTTAGAGGCACAGAACCTTACAGAGAGCATCACTCTAGAACTCCAACTGAAAACTGGGGAAGCAGATAGTAATAGATTTGTCCCAAATTTTAATAGCAGTGGGCTAGATTACTCATACTAACTCTCCTGTTGCAAACAACTTGGAAAAGCTTGATAGAAATGAATACACTAAGAATATCATTATTAATTTTATGTATATAACTATGTATCTTGATATAGCAAGAATATATCCTGCTCATATATGTTCTCTTTCATCTATTTTAATCAAATTTACATAATGAAGCTATGTAAATTTACATTCTTAAAAGCACTGAAGATGGATGACTAAAGATTTACCAGGCAAAAACTGAAGAGAAGATGGGAACCCAAGGAGTAAAGGGGCATTAGAAACTTCTTTTTGTGAAAACGGAGGATATTTGCTAGGTATATTTGATAGGTGATAGTAATGTTAGCCCAGGGCCTGCACAAGGTAACCACCAACCTATCCTACGAGAAGCTAAGAACCCATAGGGCTCCACACCCAAGACAAGGGGAAGCAGACATGGCCCAGATCCCCAGGAGTCGCAAACTAGGTAGCATGTCTGAAGCCTGGAATCTAGTTTATTGCAAGGAGACCTTCGACCAGGCAGTCAGTAGAAATAAAGCAAGTCCTCACTAGAGAAAAATATGTTCATCCTAGGCCTGAAATTATTTCTATAAATAATTTTTCAAGTATAATGATCAATACTCAGTCAAAGATAAGCCAGGGGCACAAGGAAACAAGACACTAGGAGTGAGAACCAGTGGAAACCAAAAAAAATTTAAACTTAGAACCCCTGAACTCTGAAATTTCAGAATTCGTCATAAAACCCTCAAAACTTGTATTGAGAGAGCTTCAGGAATACCATAGATAGGAAAAAATAAATAAAAACAAAATGACTCCATCTGAGTTAAAATAAATATTTTAGAGACATTTTCTCAATCCACAAAACTGGATCAACCTAATATTAGAGAGTCTTAGAACTGTAAGTGACCTGGAGGTATTTCCAGGATATACTGTTAAAAGAAAAAAGCCAGGGAAAGCCAGGATGGCTCAGCGGGTTAAGTGCCCGCTTTGAAACCCTGAGGACCAAGGATCAAATCCCGGCTCAGGCGGACCCATATGCTGAACTGGGGTGTGCTTCCCAAATGCGGTGAGGCCCCCAGTTCAGTTAAAAAAAAAAAAAAAAAAATTAAAAAAAAATTAAAAAAATAAATAAAAAAAAAAAAAGAAAAAAGCCAGATGAAGGAAGGTATACCGAATGAGTCCAATTCTGTGTCATGAACTATATTAGAAAACAACAAACCTGGGCTGGGGAGTAGAAGAAATGGGAGTTAGTGTTTAAGAGGTATAGAGTTTCAGTTGGAGAAGATGAGAAAGTTCTAAGATGGATGGTGGTGATGGTAGCATAACAATGCAACTGTATATTTGAAAATGATTAAAACGGTACATTTTATGTTATATGTATTTTACCATAACAAAAGCCCCTCCCCCCCAAATAAAAACCCAACCACTTCAACTTATAATATATACACCTTTACATTGACATAGAAACACAGGAGCATGTGAAATTATACACATCACTTTGAAATGGATTCCTTTGCTTTGGGGAACAGAGCAAGGTACAGAGGTAAACAAAACAAAACAAAACAAAACAAAAAACCTCAGAATAAAATACTGCCTTAAAAAATTCTGAATGAAAACAGCAATGCCTGTGGAGGATGCTGGAATAGCCAGCAGGCAGAGCACTTGCTTGCCTTGCAACTGTGAGGTCCAGGGATCAAATCCTGGTCCCAGCCCATGCAAACCCATTTGGTTGACTGTGGCACAACTAGAAACCACCAGGATGGCGGTGAAGGTTACTGTCTCCCGTGCGGGAGGCCCCCATTCAGTTCCCACCCCACGTAGCCTCAAGTCCACTTGTGTGGAATGAAACTATGTCACAACTAATGATATACAACTACAGAGACTGCTCTAGGCCCTCCTCCCCTCTCTTTCTCTCTCACCTCTCAAACAATAAAATAAATCTTAACGATACACTTGTTTTTATTGTTTTTGACAGAGACAGAGAGACACAGAGACAGAGAAGGGTGAGGTCCCAGAACAGTCTCCATAGTTGTGTGTCTTTAGTTTTCAATCTAGCTTCACTCCATAGGTGAGCGTGGGTCTGCACAGGGCAGGAACCAGGCAGGGGCCTCCGCATAGGAGACAGGCCCCCATGAGCTGGGGGCCTCTCACATGGGAAGCTTGCCCCAGCGAGAACCAAACTTGGGGAACATCCCAATTCAGCATATGGGTCCGCATGAGCTATGGCCAGAATACGGTCCTCAGACCCTGGGGCTGCAAGATGAGTGCTCAACCCACTAAGCCATCCTGACTTCCCAATAAATCTTAAAAAAATAAAAATAAAAAACAGCATGCCTATGAATCAATACTTAAAAGAATTGTCACCAATACAGTAATGATGAATAACAGCTATCTTTAAGTAACTTTAACTATTTCTTTATGCTTTTTTTTTGCATTATTTTAATGAACAAAATAAAAGCCCCAAATCAAAACTGTAACAGATTGACAGTTGTTTCCCAATATCTATCTTTCCCTTTTTCCCCAATAAGAAAACTCCTAAATTTTAGCTGGACCCCTTGAACACCCAGAATAAAGACAATACCAGCCTCACTTACAGCTGGGTAAAGTTCTGCTCAAAAAAATGAAAAACAATGTGTTATGTTTGGCTTTTGGGAAGTGCCCTTAAAGAGAAAAGAACATCCCTTCTTGACTTCATCTTCCCTCCTAGAATGTGAATGTGATGGCTGGATCTTTAGCAGCCATCTTAGGCCATGAGGAGTAGGGGCAAAACCTATTAATAGCAGTGGTGGAACAAAAAGCAGGAAGGAGTCTGAGTTGCAGAAAACTGCAGAATCCTGGTCTGCCTATGTCCATACTGGTATGTAAGAGAGATATAAACTGTTGTATTAATTCAGGTCTCTCAGAGATAGCAGCAGTATAATTATTTTTGCTTTTTTTTTAAGATTTATTTTTACTGTTTTTTGACAAACAGAGAGACAGAGAGAAGGGGGAGGGCCCAGAGCAGCCTCCATAGTTGACAGCATTAGTTTTCCATATAGTTTCACTCCACAGGTGGGCACGGGGCTGCGCAGGGCAGGAACTGGGCCGGGAGCCTCCCATATAGGCCCCAGCAAGAACTGAACTGGGGGCACACCCCAGTTCAGCATATGGGTCCGCATGGGTCGGGCCCGGGATTCAATCCTCGGGCTCCTGGGCTGCAAAGCAAGTGCTTAACCCACTGAGCCATCCCAGCTTCCCCAGCAGCCGTGTTTAATTTTTAAGTGAACAAGTACTTATTAATTACAGACATAAAAAGCTACATAGCAAAGAGGTTAAATGCCCAGCCTCTAAGCAGCAATACCTGGATCTGAAGCCCAGCTCTGCCACTTATTGACTAGTTGTGTGACCTCGAACATGACTCCCAACCTCTCTAGGCCTCTGTTTCCTCCGCAGTTAAATAGGGATAACACTGCCTACCTTGTAGGGTTGTTTACAAGCATTAATTGCATTGATACACACACACACACACACACACACACACACACACACTTTAAATCCTCCCTCCCCACCTCAAACAGGTTTAGAAAAAACTTAAATATATGAAAAGACATATAATGAACACTCTTCCTCCCACTCCATCTATTTATCTACCCAATTTCCATCTAACTCCCCTCTGGTGTAATTTGAGGATGTGCTAAGAAGCATGGACTCTATCCCCAAAAAAGGCCATTTTAATGCAATCTGTTTGAAGCTTCTGGGAGATCACAGAACCCTGAAAACAAACCCTGAATTCCATTTTAAGAACTCCAGATGAGACTCTGAACTAATGTTTGGTACTGCCTGGTTCCAGAAAGGAGAAGGAAATCAGCCCACGTTGTGGCTGTATTAAAAACGCCTATCTGAAGGCAACTCCTTTACGTACTGATGTGGAGAGATTTCTAAGATACATTGTTAATGAAAAAAAACAAGGTACAGAACTGTGTAAAACAGGCTACCTCTTATGTAAAAATGAAGAGAAAGATAAAAATAATCTTTATTCATAGCCACTTGAAGCATGAAAAAAAGAAACTGATACTAAGAAAATTCTAGGGAAAGCCGGGACGGCTCAGCGGGTTGAGCGCTCGCTTTGAGGCCA